>PVKP010039854.1:0-19856 GCA_004027715.1 Plecturocebus donacophilus
CCAGTTATTAAAATTTACTATCTGCTGTGCTGACTGGAACTGCCAGAATAGATAACAAGCCAGGATGGGAAGCCCTGATACATGACTTTGGTGGGGACTGTAGGTAGCCCCTCTGGCTACCTTCTTTCAGTTGAATAGGTTGGATATCTAACTCCCTTGCAACTAGATTCAGTTACTCAGGTGTCCTTGAGTTAGACTCAAAAGGCAGAGAGCAGAGGCCATTTTCCTGCTGCTTCTGATGGAGATGCAAGGCTCCCACAGGAAAGAGGGGTCCACCTGTATAAAGAGCCCAACAGCCATATTCTCCAGGTGTTCAGTCCCTCTTCACCACCCCAAACCAGGTGACAGTCCAAGAGGCTCTGCCCATGGAGACTCCACCTGCTGGTCCTTCAGGTGGAGTAACTGATAACAAAAATCTATAGCTTACTCCTAAGTGTTTATTCCGAAGGCAGAGTATGTGCAGCAAGACGAGATTTTTGGCCCAGCTAGCATTGACTACTGCAATGTCAAAATAGCACATAAACAGACTTAAGAAGCAAATGACAAACTGGGAAAAATGGCTGTAACATAGGCAGCAAAAGGCTGATATTCTATAAAGAGTTCTTGCAAATGAATAAGACAAAGATGAATCCAAGTGGGCAAAAGATATGTGTAGGCAATCTGCAAAAGTGATGCATAAAAACAGTTTCAACATTACTAGTAACGAATGGCTTAAAGCTTAAAACAACAATGCAAAACCATTGTTCCATTATATTGTCAAAGATGACAAAAAATGGTGTGACATGAAGGGTGTGGAGAAAAGTTGGTGTTAAAGCTGTGCCATCTTTCTGTATGTCTTTCATATTAATCAAATACCTTCAACAATGA
This sequence comes from Plecturocebus donacophilus, assembly GCA_004027715.1. NCBI lineage: Eukaryota > Metazoa > Chordata > Mammalia > Primates > Pitheciidae > Plecturocebus > Plecturocebus donacophilus. The sequence continues at coordinate 868 of PVKP010039854.1, forward strand.
GCACACCTTTTGACACCAGTTCCCAGACTTTATTCTAAATAAAATAATAAATGACATGCACATAGATTTAGCTACAAGTACTTTTGCAAAAGTTAAAAGTTGAAAACAACTCAAATGTACAAAAATAAGAGAGATAATTATGGTACATTTGTATAATGGTATGCCACTTGGTCATAAAAATGCCATAGAAGGCCAGGCGTGGTGGCTCACACTTGTAATACCAGCACTTTGGGAGGCCAAGGCGGGCGGATCACCTGAGGTCAGGAGTTCAAGACCAGCCTGACCAACATGGAGAAACCCCGTGTCTACTAAATATGCAAAATTAGCCAGGCATTGTGGTGCATGCCTGTAATCCCAGCTACTCAAGAGGCTGAGGCAGGAGAATCGCTTGAATCATGGAGGCAGAGGTTGCAGTGAGCCATGATTGTGCCATTGCACTCCAGCCTGGGCAACAAGAGTGAAAACTCCAACTCAAAAAAAAAAAAAAAAATGCCATATAAGTATATTTTTGATAGGCTTATTTCTGGCTGCTGGTTTTACAGGTGGTTTTTTTTTTTTTTTTAATTTTATTTATGGTTTACTATTTTCCTGTAATTATTGCACATTTTTTAATAATGATTTTTTTAAACTAGCAATTATATGGTGAAAAGGAGAGAAGGGCATTGGTAAATTCTGAAGTGACTGAAATTAAATTGTAACTCATCATTAATAAATAAACATCACAGCCAACACAGTGAAACCCTGTCTCTACTAAAGATACAAAAAAATTAGCCAGGCGAGGTGGTGTGTGCCTATAATCCCAGCTACTTGGGAGGCTGAGGCAGGAGAATGGCTTGAACCCAGAAGGCAGAGGTTGCAGTGAGCCAAGATCACGCCTTTGCACTTCAGCCTAGGTGACAGAGAGAGACTCCGTCTCAAAAATATATATATATATAAACAAACAAACAAACATCATTACATACTAACATTTACCTGAAATAAACTAGATTTCATTTACCTGAAATAAACTAGATTTCATTTTTTTACTATGGGAGGAAAGACCTAAAATACAAATTGACTTGAATTATAGAAAATAAAGTTACAATTCAGGCATATGTCTTTGAACTGTGAAATCTGTACCTGTTATGTGTGTATAAAAAATATATCCACTAGTTTAAAACAGTGGTTCCTTTCAGCAGGGTGGGATTAGAGGGCGACAGGAGACAATTTTTTGTTTACACAACTCCGTTTGACTTGTTATAACAAGCATGAAAAATTGAAGGTCACTTCAAAAGTAAAAATGGTTATAATTGTGAAAATACTTAGAAATATGTAAAGTACGGTATGATCATTAGAAATCATATATATCACAGTATACTGTGCTTATAACTATGTTCATATATTTCCATGTGAAAGAAGCCTGAACGGAATACTCTACAATGAAAATAGTTGTTCAAGTTAATTCATTCCTTAATTTATTCCGAAAATGTGTGCTGAGCTGCTACTATAGACCCGGCAACTGTTGCAGGCACCTGGGATATAGCAGGCAATCAAAAGCCAAATACACGCAGGGAACTTAAATTCTAGTAGCATGAGACAGACAACACATGCAGCGAGTATTTTAGGAGGTGTAAGTGAGTGCCATAGGAAAAGTGGAGCAGGCCAAGGGAGACTAGCAGTGCTCTGGGTCAGGGGCAGGTTTGAATAGGTTGGTCAGGAAAGGCCTCACTGAGGTGACATGGGAGGAAAGATTTGAAAGAGCTGAACGGGTCAGTCCTGGAAATGTCTGGAAGAGGAGTTTTGCAAGTAGACAACAGCCAGTGCAGAGGCCAGTGCAGCTAACAGAGATAGCTAAGCAAGCCAGTAGGTTGTCCGGCTCTGCGGCCATTGTAGACTTCAGCGTTTTATTTGAAGTAAACTGAGGAGCCACTGTGCGGTTTGGAGCACAGAAACGACAGGATTCCTGTGGCTGCTGTGTGGAAATGACAGCTACTGGGAGGGTGGGGAGGACAGGGAGACCTAGGTGTTCAGGTGAGGGATGAAGCGGGCTGTGGATATGCTGAGATGATGCAGCCTAGAGACAGACTGAAGGCAGAGTCAACAGGATTTCTAATCAGATTGTGTCGACGGTGTGAGACAGTGAGGCTGGCTCTTCTGGTTCTGGCTTGAATGAATGGAGCCGCCATTAATGCTGATGGAAAAGACAGGTGGGCGGAGTAGGTTTGGAAGTGGGGGAAAAAAAGGGTCTTATTTTCTTCCTCCTTGGAATAATATATTCCGAGCAATATATAATTAAGCAATATGTATTTTTTCCTTTAAGAAAGTTCCAAATATTATGATACTGTTCCAAATAAAAAAATCATTTCAAGACTTCTGACGCAGCAACCATTACATTCTCAGTACTGGAAATGTTCCAGTCAAGCCCGACCGTGCTCTGGAGAAATCCCATGACAAAATACAGGCCAGGAGACCAGGCCTAGATTCCGGTTTTCGAAAAGGGGGGCAAAAACAGAGGCTGCAAATCCATCCCCAGTCCTGGCAAGATTCTCGAAAATGTCGGGAGAGGGCTGCACAGGAACTTCAAAAACGAGCAGTGGCTGCCTTGGATTCAGCGTGAGGGGGAAAACCGCGGGGCAATTTTCTGACGTTTGAAGGAACGGGACGCTGCTTGCGAGGAGCCCCGGGCAGGACTGGAAGGGCCGCGCCGGCCAGGCCGCCCTCCTCCCGGCAGCCTAGGTTAGGCCGCTCCCGCGCCGGCGGGCCCGGGCGCAGGTACCCGGCCAGCACTTGTTCGAGGGCCTCGCGGGCGCACCCTGCAAGGGTCCTGTCTCGTCAAGAGAGGCAGCGAGAAACAGCAGCAATGAACGAAACAGAATCTTCCTCCACTACTGCTACACAGAGCTCCCAGCCGAGGAGCAGGAACACACAGGCCCCAGCGCTTTCTGAAAACCTCGCCAGGACCCGCGACAAGCAGGGGAGCACCGCTCTTTACAAAAAGCCAGGTCAAGCGGGCCGTTGCTGGGCGACCTTTGGGCGGAGAGAGAGGGCAGGGCTGCCCCGCACCGGCTCCGCCCCCACTTCAGTGTCCTCGCCCCGCCCCTCCCTCTCAAGCCCCACCTAGCACCCAGACGGCTGACGCATGCGTGCTTCTTCCCGCGCGGCTCTAGCAGCCGCGCGTTCCCGCAGCGGGCCAGTCTCTTCTGCCCCGCCCCCTCCTGTACGGCCGCTACTCTGCGCCCCGACTTCGTTCTCACAACCTAGTTCTGCCCACACCTGTTCTTCAGCCCTGTGAACAGTGGCTGTAGAACAATCTCAGGCCTGGCCGAGCCACCTCCCTCGCTCCCGTGGTGGCGGTGGTGATGGGCTGGGGACGGGGAGGGGGGGCGGTGGAGGAGAGGGGGTGGCGAGTAGAAAAATGGGCGGGATGTGGGAGGTGGCGTTGCTGGCCCACTTCCGGATACGGGCGGAAGTGGCTGCGGTGGATGGTGGGAGGGGGGAAGGAGTGCGAGGGGAGGGCCGGGCTGCCGGGGGTCGAGGGGGTGGGGCCTGGGCCAGCGCAGGGGATCGGGCCTGGGTCCTGGATTGCTACCCGGGGCGGGCTGCGGCTCCTAGCCGAGACGGGGCGGGTGGGCACCAGGTAACGACCCGGCGCAGTTAGGGCGAGGGTCTTCCGCAGGGCGGACGGGTGGGGGTCGGAGTCCAGGGAGGGTCGCGGTGTCACCCCCTTCTGTGAACCCGGAGCTCGGGGTTCCGGGGAGAAGGGTGGGAGGAGTTAAATTCTTGGAGGGGGTGGAGGTCATGTGGACGCCACGCCCCTACAGGAAGGCAGCGGGGGAGAGAGGGAGTGAGAGAGAGTGAGAGTGCGCGCGCGCGCGCGCGTGTGTGTGTTTGTGTGTGTGTTTTGTAATAAACTTGGAGGGGAGGGGGGCGACAGGGGTGAGCTTCCTGCCTGAGAAATGGGGATACTGTGGGCTTACTGCAAGCAGGACTTGGGCCTTAAAAATTCCAGGAGAGTGTTCTCTAGTCCCGGAAAGGGCTTTGACAGTGGTTGGGAATTATATTCTGGCACAGTTTTGCAAGCAGAGGGGGAGCTGAGGGTTGAAGGAAAAGGAGCGAAGAATGCATGTGGAAGGTGCCAACGTCTCGGTCTGGAAAGGATTTATTAACTAGTTGAAAAGTGCTGGTGAATTAAAACAGCACCCTAAGAAGCTTGGGAGTTTCGATTATTATGTTGCGTTTTAGACGGGAGGGCAGGAGAAAGGGCGTTATTTTCTCTATTTCTTAGAAGACAGTCTCCGGTTATTTTTCTGTGGTGAGAATGGGTACGACCCATATTTTATCCTGAATCACGTATATGTTTGTACATATATATGTTTATATATAAACACTTGATTAGGTGACTGTGTTCTAGCGTGTGATACCTGAGTTTAGGTGTTTTGTATAATCTTGTGGAATGTTTAACGAAGGTTTTTTGATGATAGAGCCTAGTATCGACTCTTAATGTGGGTAGGGAGTGGAAACTAGAAGGTTTTAAGACTTTATTTGGGTATGTACTAGATTAGAGAATGTTATAATGTTTGAATGTTCTGCAGGTTAACACAGAAATCTGCCTCCTGGGCCATGCCGCTTCTAAGACCTGTTTCTTCTCATGAGCCCCAGCAGAAGACATATGGGCCAGTTCTTACAGTGGATAACTTCCCCTGCCTGAGCAAGAGATGGGATAGTATCTGGGATCTATCACCAGACTCTGAGCTTAATAAGGCAGCTGAATGAAGGGATGTAACAGACCTCTGAGAGTGGCACTGAAGTCTGCAGTGGGGGGGGAGGGGCCTGGACATACCCCTTCCCCCCCCAGACTCCTCCCCCTCAGGGTCAGCTAAGCCATGGACTTTGGACCTGGATAAGAAGAGAGAAGCTGCACTTTGGTGGATCTGATTTGGGATTCTCAGTTTTGGAAATGGAGTGCTGGATGGGGGCTTGATGTTCTCCAGGGGAGCAGCTGAGACAAGAGAAGAAAGGTAAGGCTCCTGTCTCATTTCCCAGTTAGTGACTTGGCCTGTGCGGGTGTTGAGCGAGTGAGTTTGCCGAGACTACTGTTCAGTAAGCCTTATCCAGATGGGTACACCGGAAGCTACACCTCTCCTTTACTCTGTCCAGATGTATACTTGTTCCCAACCTCTCCTTACCCAGGCTGGATGAATTCCTTGGATTGTGAGCAATGGCAGTCGTGAGGTTAGGCCAAGGAGAACATGAAAATAATTCAGGCTCCTGAAGGGAGGTTGGATTAGTTTACGTTTAAGGGCCCTTCCAACAGGGAGATAATAGGATTCCAAGTCAGTCTGGGTTAAGACTGGAATGGATTACCTAGGCAGAGGCAGCTGCTCTGTTTTTGGGGAGGTAACTGAATAGGACTGTTGGTAGGGGGGAGGGGGTGGGAATGGTCTAGATAACCTCCTAAATTGTCTCTCTTCCTCCTTCGAAAACCGGAGCTTAGGCCATGAAAGCTCAGCAAAAGAGCAGAGTAACAGAACACAGGTTTGGGAGTCAGGAGTACTTGTGTTCTAGCTTTGACTTTTTTAGTCAGTGTTCAACCCTACACAGGCCGATTAATCTCTGCCGTGTTCTCTTCACTTACAAAATGAGGGGGTGGAAACTAACTTTCCATGTCTTTCACAAGTTGTTACAAGGAGCAAATGAAACCATGAAGGATTTTGAAAAGTATCCAGGGCCATGCACATAGGAAACAATAACACTGATATTGCTCCATATGCCTTAAAAGCATGGAAACAACTCCAAATTAGGAGTTCTGTTTTCTTATTGAAATAGTGTGCTGGCAAGAACCAAAGAAGATGTCCTTAATTAAAAGTCTTCCCCTGAATTTGTTTCATCCTCTTGTTGTTAAACAATACTTGAGATCGTCAAGTTGTAGAACAGGTAAATGGATCCAAGGAGAACTTGGATTAAAGAATTCTTGCAGATACTACATTGGCCCTTACTCGCTCTCCAGTCCAATTTCAGTGTGCCCCTTTGAGATAGGCTGACTAAAGAGGAGGTGGAGGGAAGTTTAAGCCTTAAGGGCCAAGTAGATACTGTATTTCTTTCTTTCTTTTTTTTTTTTTTACTTTTTGAGACAGTCTTGCTCTGTCACCCAGGCTGGAGTACAGTGGTGCCATCTCAGATCACTGCAACCTCCACCTCCCAGGTTCAAGCAATTCTCTGCCTCAGCCTTGCGGGTAGCTGGGATTACAGGCCCCTGCCACCATGCCCAGCTAATTTTTTTGTATTTTTAGTAGAGATGGGGTTTTACCACTTGGCCAGGCTGGTCTTGAACTCCTGACCTCTTGATCCACCTGCCTCGGCCTCCCAAAGTGCTGGGATTACAGGTGTGAGCCACCGCACCCGGCCTCGTTTTTTTTTTTTTTTTTTTTTTTTTGAGACAGTCCTGCTCTTGTCACCCAGGCTGGAGTACAATGGCTTGATCTTGGCTCACTGCAACCTCTGCCTCCCAGGTTCAAGTGATTCTTCTGCCTCAGCTTCCCAAGTAGCTGGGATTACTGGCACCTGCCACCACGCCTGGCTAATTTTTGTATTTTTAGTAGAGACAGGGTTTTGCCATGTTGGCCAGGCTGGTCTCGAACTCCTGACCTTGTGATCTGCCCACCTTGGCCTCCCAAAATGCTAGGATTATCAGTGTGAGCCACCTTGCCTGGCCGGTACTGCATTTCTTGGAGTGAGTGCTGGCCTTTTCCTTCCTGTGCCATATCCTAGTCATATCTCCTGCTCTTTAAGATGAATTTTTTCCCAGACTGACATCTCTTCTCCCTCTGTATTTTCTCTGGCTGTATTCCCACTTAAAGCAGCCCTGTTTGTCTGTGTCTTCTTACTTCCTGTCTGCCCCCTCCTTCAACTCCAGTTTACCTATGACAAGATGCCTGCTTTTCCCAGTGACAACACATAGCAGAGAAGAGGTAGAGGACAGCATTGGGAATTTTGACAGTAGGATATGGTGGCCTGGGCAAAGGGCAGGAAGCCTGGCTTCGGGCATCTCTCTGCCTCTTCCTAGCTCAGTAACACCTGGGCCTCATCCACGTTCCTTGAGGTTGGGTGAGGTCATCTGCAAACTGAAAATCCTGTACTTATGCCTTACTTTCCTTGTTAAATTTTTTTCTTTCACCCCCACCTTCCCTACCACCGTCTTTCTTTGCCACAGTTGTTTTCCTGATTCCGTGCAGTGGCCTGAGAGGTGGGCAGTGGCCTGGGTATAGTTGCTGCTATGGAACTGTTTTTCTCCTCTGGTCTGTTGCCTGCCCCTTTGAGGCCAGGCTGCTCCTTTTTAAGGTGTGTGGGTCTCAAGGTGGGTGTGCCACCTTCCCCAGCTTTACCCAGCAAATTTCTGGTGCTGGTCTTTGCTTAGGCACAGGGATCATAGTGATCTCTCAGAGATCTGTGATGCCAGGGTGTCTCCTTAGCCATCTCTGGGATCCCAAGTACCAGCCAGTTGTGTATTTGTGTAGTGCTATCACATGACCTATCCAGTCTCTTGTGTCCATTTTCCCTCACCACTTTGTTGTGAGGAGAACAGAGCAGGAATTCTTTTCCCAGTTTGAGGGGAAGCTACGGAAGCCCTGAGTGGGAAGGGGTTGCCTAAGTGTAGAGTGGTAGGCTCTGAAATTGTCTCTCAGTAACTGTGCTGTTTCCACAGCATCTGACCTGACAAGGGCCATCTGGGTTCTGCTGCAAACCTCCAGGGAGAGAAGCTCTGTGCCTTGCCAGACAGCCTCTCTGGTAGAACGTTTCCTCCTTAGAGTGAGCAAGAATTCCTCTCCCTGACCCTCACACCCTCCTGCCCTCCACCTGACCCTTCATGAGACAGTCCTCTCAAGACAACCGTTGGCTTTCTCACAGGGGCACCAGGATGCCAGCACTCAGCAGGTATCAGGCTGTGGATCCAGGACCAATGATGGACTTAACCAGACTGTGTGTGTGTATTTTTTTTTTTTTTTGACATGAAGTCTCGCTTTGTTGCCCAGGCTGGAGTGTGGTGGCAGGATCTTGGCTCACTGCAACCTCCCCCTCCAGGGTTCAAGTGATTCTTCTGCCTCAGCCTCCCAAGTAGTTGGAATTACAGGCACACGCCACCACGCCCAGCTAATTTTTGTATTTTTAGTAGAGGCAGGGTTTCACCAGACTGGTCAGACTGGTCTCGAACTCCTGACCTTGTGATCCGCCTGGCTCAGCCTCCCAAAGTGCTGGGATTACAGGCATGAGTCACCACTCCTGGCCAATGTGTGCATTTTAACTCAATTTATTTATTTTGTTCTTTATTCCAAATGAATTGTAGGTGGCTAACCAAAAATTACATTTCACAGACATTGTTTAGTGATTATTGTGTTAATCTTTCCTCTTTGACCTGGATGAGATGAGTTTCTGGGTCTCCACAGTGGGGTGAGGAAGAGGGGCAAGCAGATACATTGAGAGGCAGGGAGAAGGGAAGCAAAACACTGGTTAAAAATTTTGCTTTTACTGATGTTTTCAAGCTAACATACGTTTTAACTTCAGGGCATGAATTCTTTCCAAACTGTAAAAAATGTCAGGGATCTTGGGCATGGTTTATGGGAGGGCAATTTCCTTTTCTTCTTTTCAGTTCTCTTGTGGTGGAGTGGGCAGGAGAGAGTATTGTTCCTTCTAATTCTGTTTTATCCTGTGACTGGATCCTCCTGTTTTTCCCTTTTGCACATAATCCAATCCCAGGCCCACTCCCAGAATCCTGGCCCCTTGTTTCTATCCTTCTACCCAAGTCACTGCTCCCCATGCAGCCTCTATCAAGAGCTCAGGGCCTCTTTTCCCCAGGTCAGTTTGGCACTCACTTACCTTGGTTTCTTGCTTCTCAGACCAAGTGTTTTCTTTTGCCTCCATCAAGCCCATCCTGATTCTCTAACCAGGACCTTTCTTTTTGGAATAGTCTCTTGTAGTCAGGAATTTCTCCTTTTGGATCTTCCCGTGAGCGTTGGGATTTAAACAGAGGGTGGCAGAGATGGGGTGTGAGTTACAGTGCACAAACGGCCCCCCATTCTGTTTCCCCTTCTGGAGAAGTATCAGGGGTTAGAGGTGGGAATCTGACATCTCATGGGCTGGTTGATCTCCCCCAACCTTTCAGTGCTCTCTTATGTCCGTCCTTTCTCCTGGAAGGTGATTTCAGCTCGTCACGTCTTGGATCTACAAACCAGTGTTTCCCAACTTTCTCACTTTTAGGAAATATCATTGTTTTCCTTTATGCCTTGACACTTAGTATGAGTATGCAGAGCCCCCAGGCCCCTGACTCCTTCATTAGGCAAACATAGGGTGGAGGTGACAGACACTGGCCTCTAACTGGCACATCCGAGTGGGCTCGAGGCTCCTGCCACAGTGCACGCAATCAGCTAAAGTGAAGGCCACAGGCTTCCCGCACACTGCACACAGTGGGCCTCAGTGGGCCTGCTCTTCTCCCGCTCCTCCTCCAGGTCGGGGCTCTGGCCACTTTCGCGGAGGCTTCATGGCAGTGCCTGAGAGGACACAGAGCCCTCTCAGGGCACTGGCGCTGGAGGATGTGTGTGTGTGTGGCGGGGGTGAGGGGAGTGGATGGGGAGGGGTGCACAGGACGCCTGGTCTAAAACCTGACCATGCTCCCCACCAGGTCTTGTGGCTTCCAGCACGTTAACTCTTAACCCTGAGCCTCAAACTAGTTAACTGTAAAATGGGGTTGATACTGCCCACTCTGCAGAGCTCTGGGGCTTGAAGGAGAAGCTGAGGGAGGGTTTGGCCCTTGGAGGCCTCTCACCATACCTGGTGACCCCTTAGCAGTTTTGGTTTAGGGTTTCGCCTCCATGCAAGGGCCTGTGGGGTACGCCTGGCCGCTTGTTTCTGTAGAACCCTGCACAATGCGTGGTTTCATGTAGAAACAAGTTAGTGAGCAAAGTTAGTCGGTAACCACAGGCCACAGAGTTCCGGGCTGCTCTGTGCTCTGAAACACGGGGGGAGGGGTTGATGTCAGGGGCGTGGGTCCTGATCACATGGCAGCTGCTGTTCTAGGGGAAGTCAGCTACCCAGCAGCCCGTAGTCCTCAGCTACCCACCCTCACCACCTGGGGTCCCATGGTGAGAGAGGTGAGTGGGTAACTGAGCTTTCCGCAGAGGGCTGAGCTGGAGGGATCTGGGGGAGGGAGTGGGGCTGGCTCCTGGTGGAATCCAGGCCTCAGACCTGATCGCTGCCGAAACTGGCCCTGTGCACTGGAGCCCCTGGTCTTCTATGTCTCTTCTCCTCCTGGCCACACTTTGCTCCTGGCTCAGCCACAGGTATTTGCTACTGAAGAGCTGTTCCTCCCTCCCCTCGGTGGATCTGGGTCCACCTCCACCTACTCTTCAGGTCGCGCACCTTCCTCCCTCTAAAACACCAACCAGGCGCAGACAGATTCTAGGCTTTTCCATGATGCTACCGCCAAAGCTTGTGACTGAGTCCTTCCCGCCTAGGGCTAATGGGCCTACCCTGTCCCTGCTGGCAGGTCTCTCTTTGCTTTCTTTACTCAAAACTAACACTCTCATTCCCCACGCACAAAGGAAAAACAAAAGGGAAGAAGCCACAGCTGGCCCTGGCCTGCTTTGGCACAGGTGTTTTCCCTGGCCCCGGGTCGGGCACCCTGGTTCCTGTTCTGTCCCTGCCCCACGCGCCCCTGGGGCCCCCACCCAGGTTCCTCCGCCTCCCATGGGTTGGGGTTGGGGGACCGGCACCCAGCCCTTGGCCTAGGGTTTGGTGAACGCCTTTCTTGGGCTGTGGACCCACTTAAGGCGCGCCTCCGGGCTGGGGCAGGGGCGCTGGGGGGCCGAGGGCGGGGTTGGACGTCCACCCTCAGGGTTGAGCCAGGAAGCAGGGAAGCCGCCTCCCGAAGTTGGGGGGCCCAGGAAAACTTGGGCCCTCGGAACTACGGCGTTGACTGAGAAGAGGCGGCCCAGGAGGAGGGGGGCCGGCAGACGCCGGCCGGGAGAGCCGGGCGCGGAGGGACGGTCGGTCCCGCCCCTCAGTCCGCCCCGCCCAGCTTGCCGGGGAAGGGCCACGTTGCCCGCCGGGCCGTCCGGCCCCGGCGCGCCCCTGAAAGGGCCGGCGAAGCTAGAGGCGAGGCAGCCGCGGCAGCGCCTGGGCACCCGGCTCGTTCCCTGCGCCCCGGGGCGGGCCAAGTCCGGGGCAGGGACGTTGGGAGGACGTCGTGAGTAGGGGTCCGCAGTCGGAGGTCCGACCGGGGGAGGCCTCGCGGGCGCTGAGAGGGAGCCCCAGGGACGTCGGGTCGCCCGAAAGCCCCGGTGCCCGTGAATGCTAGCGAGAGGAGACTTGGCTCGGGAGCTACCCGGGCCCGGCCGAGCCGGGAGGTTGGAACTCCGCGTTCTGCTTTCGGAATCCCGGGCGGCTCCAGCTGTTAGAGGGAGGGCGGGCTCCGCGCAGTGGGGAGGATGTTGTGAAACGGCCCAGGGCGTTTCCGTGAGTGTGGGGCAGGGAGGGGGTGGGATTGGGGAGTGGCCTTTTCCCCTAACCTCACCCCAATATCCTTTCCCCAAGTTAATAGAGGTTGATTCTGCTCAGCCGAAAGGAAATGTTGACTCAGTGTTGAAATACATATATAATAAATTTGCAAGAAAACTTTTCTTCCTACCTGTTTGCTAATGTGTGGAGTAGAGAACCCTGGGACCTGCAGCGCCCGCATCTGATAAACTCTGGAGTAGAAGGACTGGCTGGCCAGCTGGCTCTTCCTCTCCAAAGGCTGAAGCTTCACTTTGGTTAACCCTTGCTGCTGTAGTAGGTCTACTGTTTGTTTTAGAACATCACTGGCTGAGATGTTACCCAGCTTTATTTTCAGTCATTTATAATATTTTTCAGGCCATGTAGACTTTCCTCTTACATGCTCACATCATCCAGGTCTGCCTTCCTTCAGGAATCACTGCGTCCTGATCCTTCCCAATTCTGGGAACCATTGAGCTCACGCATACCCCTCCTTCTGTTTCTTATTTTCACAGTTAGAAGCACTGCAGTATGTCTGGCCTCAGTGGCTTGTGTAACAAGGTAAACTCGTTACTGTTTGAGGCATTAGAGAAATTGTCACTATCCCATCCAGGCACTGGGACCTTGTGATGAACCAAATCAACCCTGTCACATTATAGATGAAGGAACTAAGGCACAAGTGAGTGAAGTGACTTGTCCAAAGTTGCCTGGCTGGCTGGCTGTATTGCCTGAATCCCAGGCCTCATTCCTTTTGTGGCACTTGTATTTCCCTTTGGCTCTTTCTTTACTAGGATAAATAACCTGCATCCCTTCCCTCCTAGGTCTTATTCTCTAAACCCTTGAATTATTTAGTATGTCTTCTCTGACTACCTTTCTGTTCTTCCGTCCTGAAATTATGGGCCTGATACATGATACAGGAGTCTAGCCGAGGGCTAAGAATGAACAAGAAAGTATTTCAATTAGATTTCCATTATCTGTGACATGTCTATATTTTCTGGATTTTTTTAGACAGTGCTTTTTAACATTAAGCAAAGGTGAGATAGAAGGGGAAATCTGTTACCATTTTTTCCACTTCTATACTTAATTTTAAAGCTAAATATAACTTCTCTCTTATTGCTCATGTTTGGAAGTTGCCTATTTGGTGTTCACTTGCTGTTTAAGAAACACTTTTGCCAGAGAAAGGAAATAGGCTAGAGAATACCATGGAATCAGGGTATTAGAAAGGATCTCACAGCTCCTAGGCAGTCCTTCAAATGATTCAGAAACTGAGTGAGCCCGGTATGGGTAGGTAGGACCTGCTCAGAGCCACCTGGGTTTTGGCTGAAAGTTTTTGTGAAAAGACTCACTTCTCATCTCCCACCATGGTCCAGATGTCTTTGTACTTGGTGGTATGGATTGGCTGTGTCACTTCTCTAAAGGAGTTACGAAAACTCTAGAAAATCAAACCCAGTTTTGAGTCTGTGCCTTGCATGCCAGTCTCATAAATGACATTATTAGGAACTCAGGTCAGGATTAAGGACAGTTCTATTTAAAAAGGAAGGTGTAGCAGATTGTATTTTCCCCAAAGGTCCTCACCCATAACTATCCCCTTCCACATGTAGTTACAGTTTGACATTGTCCGCTTCCCACCCAGTGGTGGGGTTTGTGATTCCCTCCCCTTGAATGTGAGTAGGGACTTGTGGTTCCCTTGACCAGTGAGTAAGACAAACCTGGTCCAAGACTGAATCAGGGAAAGGATACACCTTCACCTGGCTTAGTCGCTTTCTTGGGACACTCACCTTTGGAATGTAGCCACCACTTCCAGGACATTTCCAGGCCACATAGAGAGGTTCTAGCGAGCACTCCTGCCAATAATGCCAACATCATCCTACAGACATGTGAGAGAATGTGAGACCCTCTAGGGGAGTGTAGCCCTCAGCTTTTGAGTCTTTCAGCAAGGCCTCAGGCATGGTAGAGCAGAGACAGGTCATCCCCTTGTGCTACACTGTCCAAATTCCTGACCGATAGAAACTGTGGCAGGGAGTAAGTGATAACTATTGTTTTAAGCCACTAAATATTGAGGTAATTTATTATGCAGGAGTAGATACCTAGTAAGAAAGGGGATGTGAGTGGAGACAGGGCCTCAGTATTTGGACTTGGAGCTGAGCACAGAGGACAGGGAGGACACTTGCCCTGATTGTCAAGACTATCTAGATTCTGTTTTTCTTATTGTTTCAGATGCTGATGGCTGCATAATGAATCACCCCAGAACTTAGTGGCTTACAACAGCAGACTCATTTTATTAACATCTCAGCTATGTGGTTCTTGCTTGTGGTCTTTCACGTGGTTGCAGTCAGGTATGGTTGGGGCTGGGATAATCTGGAAGGCTGTCTCCTATGTCTAGTGGTTGATGCTGGCTGTCAGCTGGGACCTTAGCTGATGTTGTCAGCTGGAATACCTATAGGTGTCCTGTCCATGTAACAGGATTCTAGGAGTAAGCATCTTAAGAGGACCAGGAAACTACTGCCTTTTATGAGCTAATCTTAAAAGTCACATAGTGTCACTTCTTCCCAGAACCAAAGGGAGGGAGTATAGACCCTCACCTCTGGAGGCAGGAGTGTCTTTGTCAGTTGTAAGAAGAGCATATAGAATGGCATATGTGCAGTCATCTTTGGAAAATATAACCCTTCACTCTCTTGCTGCTGCTTTGGCCATCTTTCTCTCTGATTTAGATAATAGTGCAAGCAGTCTTCCATCTAGCCACTTGAACCTCATACATGTGCCAAGCACTGTGATGGGCACAGAGGTCATAGAGTCTTTTTTCCTAAGGAGGAAGGTGAGAGTCAGGTAAATATGGCCACAGATTCTGTTACAGCGTGGAGAGAGTGCTGTGGGAGTGTAGTCACAGGGAGGCCTGGCTGTGTCTGTGATGTTACAAAAGGAGTCACCTGAAGTGGCTTGAAACGATGTGTGGGTGGCTGGCAGGTGGTGCCATGGGTCTTGTTTCAGGATGAGGGACCAGCTGGAGCAAAGACACAGCAGTGTCCAAGTGTACTTATTGAGGAAAAAGCAGCCTGCTGAGGCCAGGGTGCGGGATTTATAGGGTTAGAGGTTGGAGGTAAGGTTGAAAAAGGATTTTTGAGCCAGTCTGTATGAAGGGCTTTGTATGTCATAATGAGCTTGAGTTTTATTTTGTGGGCATTGCAACCTCTGATGGTTTTTAAGGCAAGTTAGTGTCGTGACCAGGCACACTCGTCAGCAGGGATGCTCTGTTGCTGTTGGGAAGGTTTGTGAGAGGGAAGCAAGATTAGTGACAGACCTGCTGGGAAACTACATCAAGAGTCAGACTTAAAACAGTATTTCATATGAAGGAGTGAGTTCAGGTTAAAGGGCTGAGGGGCTTGACATGGGATGCAGTGCATGAGTAACTTTGTACTCCCATTTTCATAGTTTTGAAGTTCTTGGGCCTAGATATGTTTGAGAATTCAGAATTTTTTGGAATTTGAAAAGATGATCTGGTGAATTAACTCTGTAGTGGAAGATCAGAAGCAGCACAGCATAAGCCACCATGTTTATTTCTGTAGCAAAATGTATGAATAGCCACAGCAGGAGAGAGAAAAGACTATAAATAGCCTCACATTAGATCAGATCAGATTTTACCAAATGAGGTGGGGTGAGGTTTTACTGCCAATTGAGTTTAGAAAACTTCTGTGTTTTAGTGCTTCTTGGATTTGGCAGTTGCAGTTGAGGAACTGTAGATGTTTTTAGATCCCAGGCACATCTCCTGAATATTGAGGGCACTAGCACAGCAGCTTGGCAGTGCTGGTGGAGCCAGTCCCTCTCTTCATGTAGCTTGTAGCTGAGGGAGTCTGATAGAAGTTGAGCAAGTGGTTGCACTTGCTGCTATTGGTGAAAGGTAGGTGGACCTTGCATGGTCCCAGACATCAAGGAAGATATCTTGGCAGAGACAAAAATCACAGTGTGCCAGGTGAGAAGATAAGGAAGAGCAGACCTGGCACATGGGCACATGCAAAGACCCTGAGGGTAGGGTTGGCTGTTTTGAGACCAGACGAGAATGTGATAGAGTAGAACGAAGAGAATGGGGAGAAAGGAGTGAAGTGACTAGCTAATATTTGCATAGTCATGCTGGGCACTGTTCTAAACACCTAACATGGCTTATCTCATCCAGTCTTCACAGCAACCCAGTTTGAGTCTCAGAAATGTGACAAAAAGTAGGGTAATGCCTCTGAGCTGTTTGACTTGCCTTTGTTGCTGCTGCATTCTCTTGATGGTGGCCTGAGCAGGCCTGAGCAGTGCTTCCTGGAGGAGCAGGTCACTGCTGCTGGCCAGGGTCTGGGCATGATCATCCTTTGGGCACAGCCAGCTGAAAGGGGGTGTATGGCTCATGGTTCATGTGTGTGCACACAGCACTAACTTCCAGGCAGAGCTGAGGATCCTGTCCTAAGAATTACATGAATAAACAGTAGGAAAATAGCACTGGGGCCCAGGATGAGCCTATGTGAAGAAGCAGGTGAGCTGGGAATAGGGATGACATATAATCTTATGGCAAGAGGAGCAAGTTTGAAGCGCAGGGCTGTGTGGGGTGGAGAACAAGGGTCCGAGGACTAAGGTAGAGGCCGTGGCTGGACTAGGGCAGCTTTTCCTGTGGCCTCTCCACCCACTCTAGATGTGTGCAGACTTACTAAGTAAAAGGCCAGTCAGAAGATTGTTTTTATTTGCATGGCTTAGAAGGATGGCACAGGAGGTCTTAAGCCTCAGGTGGTGGGTGTGGGCCACCAAATTCTAATGTGTAGAGAAGAGTAAAAAGTCAACTAAAGGGTGCAGAAGTCATCTGAAGGGTCCTTGCCTTTTTTTTTTTTTTTGACATGGAGTCTTGCTCTGTAATCCAGGCTGGAGGACAGTGGCACCATCTCAGCTCACTGCAGCCTCCGCTTGCTAGGTTTAAGGGATTCTCCTGTCGCAGCCTCCCGAGTAGCTGGGATTACAGGCGCACCCCACCACACCTGACTAATTTTTGTATTTTTTAGTAGAGGGGGGTTTCGCCATGTTGGCCAGGCTCCTGACCTCATGTGATCAGACTACTTCAGCCTCCCGAAGTGCTGGGATTACAAGCTTGAGCCACCGTGCCTGGCCCAGCCCCACCCTTCTAAGCAATACAGAGCAGCACTTCAGTGAATAGAGTTCAGTCCCTCTTCTCTTTCCCCATCCGATTATATAAGTCTTTTTCTTGCACAGTCATTTAGGAGGCAGGAAGTTGGGAGGCAGGGAATCCTGGCCATGAGATTGGGGGTAAAGTTCCAACATGGACAACATCCTGAAGGGATAGTGAAGAAGAAACTGACAGTGCTGGGTGCAATGGCTTACACCTGTAATCCTAACACTTTGGGAGGCTGAGGAGGGTAGATCACTTGAGGTCAGGAGTTCGAGACCAGCCTGCCCAACATGATGAAACCTCATCTCTATTAAAAATAGAAAAATTGGAGAGATCCAAGATGGCCAATTAGCAACAGCCCAGGAATGTAGCTCCCAGTGAAAGCGCAGAGAAGGAGAGGACGCCGCACTTTCCGACGAATTTTTGTTGCCCACAGACTGGGAGATTCCCGGCAGAGGAGCCACACAGTCGCCAGCGCGACTCTTTTGGGACTCTTTTGGCCGGCGTGGCTGTTTTCCTGTGCCCCAGCGCGGCACTTCCTGGTGCGGAGTATACGGGACGGACAGGCTCGGCTGGTCCCATCCCCACAAGGAAAACAGCAATTGGAATCATTGAGGACTGAGAGTTTCGCAGCAAGCACAGCGAACCCGGGAAAGTCCAGCTCTGTGAGGAACGGGCATCCACCAAAGGAAAACTAAGAAACAGAAAAAACTTCATCACCGGGTGGAGAGAGATCCAAGATGGCCGTGTAGCAGCAGCTCAGGATTGTAGCTCCCAGTGAAAGCGCAGAGAGCAAGTGGATGCCGCAATTGCAGACAAATTTTTGATGCCCACAAACTGGGAGATTCCCGGCGAAGGAGCCACACGGGTTGCCAGCGCGACTCTTTTGGCCAGCGCAGCACTTCTCGGTGCGGAGTATACGGGACTGGGTGCCTAACTTTTAGTCGGGCTCCGCTGGTCCCATCCCACAAGGAGAACAGCAATTGGAAGTGCTGAGGACTGAGAGCAAGCACAACTGAACCTGGGAAGGCCCAGCTCTGTGGGGAAGGGGCGCCCCCCCAAAGGAAAACTAAGAAACAGAAAAAACTTCATCACCAACAAGCCGGACGTCCACTCAGAGACCCAATCTGAAAGTCGGCAATTACAAAGATGGCAGGTGGATAAATCCACAAAAATGGGAAGAAACCAGTGCAAAAAGGCTGAGAACACCTGAAATCAGAATGCCTCTCCTCCTACAGGGGATCGCAGCTCCTCATCAGCAAGAGAACAAGGCTTGACGGAGGATGAGTGTGATGAACTCGCAGAATCAGGCTTCAGAAGGTGGATAATAAGAAGCTTCTGTGAGCTAAAAGAACATGTTCTAACCCAATGCAAAGAAACTAAGAACCTTGAAAGAAGATTTAACGAAATGCTGATGAGAATGGACAACTTAGAGAAGAATATAAGTGAATTGATGGAGCTGAAAAACACAACACAAGAACTTCACGAAGCATGCACAAGTTTCAACAGCCGAATTGACCAAGCTGAAGAAAGGATATCAGAGGTCGAAGATCAACTCAATGAAATAAAACGAGAAGGCAAGATGACAGAAAAAAGGGTAAAAAGGAATGAACAAAGTCTCCGAGAAATATGGGACTATGTGAAAAGACCTAATCTACGTTTGATAGGTGTGCCTGAATGTGACGAAGAGAATGAATCCAAGCTGGAAAATACTCTTCAGGATATTATCCAGGAAAATTTCCCCAACCTAGCAAGGCAGGCCAATATTCAAGTCCAGGAAATACAGCGAACACCACAAAGATATTCCTCAAGAAGAGCAACCCCAAGGCACATAATCGTCAGATTTACCAGGGTTGAAATGAAGGAGAAAATACTAAGGGCAGCCAGAGAGAAGGGTCGGGTTACCCACAAAGGGAAGCCCATCAGACTCACAGCAGATCTCTCAGCAGAAACCCTACAAGCCAGAAAAGAGTGGGGGCCAACATTCAACATCCTTAAAGAAAACAACTTTCAACCTAGAATTTCATATCCAGCCAAACTAAGCTTCATAAGTGAAGGAAAAATAAAATTTTTTGCGAACAAACAAGTACTCAGAGATTACATCACCACCAGGCCTGCTTTACAAGAGCTTCTAAAAGAAGCACTACACATGGACAGGAACAACCAGTATCAGCCATTCCAAAAACATACCAAAAGGTAAAGAGCATCACCATAATGAAGAATCTGCATCAACTAATGGGCAAAACAGCCAGCTAGCATTACCAGAAGCTGCAATTTTCGTCTCTGATAAAACAGACATTAAAACAACAAAGAACACAAGAAACAAAGAGGGACA
>PVKP010039855.1:0-19896 GCA_004027715.1 Plecturocebus donacophilus
TTTTTTCAATATTATATCATACCTATTCTAAAAGTGATCACATAATAGGAAATAAATCACTTTAGTTTGCATAAGCATTTCACAGATTTAAATGAAATCCTGAGCAATAGAGCAAGATTCTCATTCTCTCTCCCTCTTTCTCTTTCTTCCTTTTTTCTCTTTTATTCTACTTCTGTCTAAAAAAAAAAAAAAAAAAAAAAAAAAAAAAAAAAAAAAAACAGCCCAAAAGAAAAAAAAGAGGGGTTTGAAAAAGACCATTAAAAAAGAAAAAAAAAAAAAAAAAAAAAAAAAAATTAGCTGGATGTGGTGATGCACACCTGTAATCCCAATTACTCAGGAAGCTGAGGCAGGAGAATCGCTTGAACTCGGCGGAAATTTTGGCAAATGGAGACTGCCCAACTGCACTCCAGCCTGGGCAATGGAGCAAGACTCTGTCTCTTAAAAAAAAAAAAAAGAAAGAAAGAAAGGAAGAGAAAGAAAGTAGAAGGAAGCATGTGCATGCTAAAAAGAAACATGGAAGATATTTTGTAAATCCCAAATAAAACTTCTAGAGGCAAAAAACGAAAGAAATTAAAATACATTGAATGAGATTTATAGCAGATTAGATACTGCAGATCAGTTAACCTGAAGACATAGCTATAGAAACTGTCCAAAATGAAACAGAGTAAAAAGGCTAGAAAAATAATGGCCACTAGCATAGTTGGAACCCACAAAAATGGACTGAAATCTGTGTCAGTTCTCATTGTCTCCAACCTTGATGGCATGTGCATCCTGCAAATGCCTTGAACATTATCAACCACTTGACCTAACTGACATTTATAGAACTCTATAACCAATATCAGGAATAGATACTATTTTCTAGTATATATAGAATGTTCACTAAGATAGATTATATTATTCTGGAGTTTAAAACAAGTCACAATAAATATAAAAGGATTCATATAAAAATGTGTTCTCTGAGCACAAATAAGTTTTTTTTTTTTTTGAGACAGAGTTTTGCTCTGTCACCAGGTGCCAGGCTGGAGTGCAGTGGCGCGATCTTGGCTCACTGCAACCTCCGCCTCCCAGGTTCAAGCAATTATCCTGCCTCAGCCTCCCAAGTAGCTGGGACTACAGGCATGCCACCACAACCAGCTAATTTTTGTATTTTTTTAGTAGAGGCGGGGTTTCACCATGCTGGCCAGGATGGTCTCAATCTCTTGACCTCGTGATCCACCCGCCTAGACCTGCCAGCCAAAGTGCTGGCAGGCGTGAGCCACTGCGTCCGGCAGATTTTTTTTTTTTTAAAAGACAGAGTCTTGCTCTGTATCCCAGGCTGGAATGCAGTGGTGTGATCTCAGCTCACTACAACCTCTGCCTGCCAGGTTCAAGCAATTTTTGTGCTTCAGGTTCTCAAGTAGCTGAGATTATAGGTGCATGCCACCACGCCTCGGTAATTTTTTTATTTTTAGTAGAGATGGGACTTCGCCATGTTGGCCAGGTTGGTCTCAAACTCCTGACCTCAAGTAATTCACCCGTCTAGGTCTCCCAAAGTGCTGGAATTACAGGTGTGAGCCACCGCGCCGGGCCCATCATATCAGCTTTGTTCTTTGTTCTGTTGACCTTTGAGTTTGGAGGTGTCTGAAGGAACTCAGTAGAAGACTTCATCAGGTCAGACTGACATCTGTGGATTCAACCACCTGCAGACTTTTTATTCTTAAGGTTTTTAAGGATACCCAGCATAGTTTCTTGTACATAGCAGGTGTTTAGCAAATTATTTTCGATAGATGAATTTCAGTGGCAAGTCATTTTTAAAAATCAAGTGGATAAAATGGCTACAACAGAGGTGAGTTTGAAGGGTCTGTTGTCATTTAGTGAGGGCAAGCTGAGAATGAAGTAGGTAAGATATATAGGGTGTGACTGTATTTTGGTCTCAAAACAACCCCAGTTGCTTGGGGACTGATAAATATTCTATCTGGGCCTGAAATTTCCTGTCTGTCCCAATTTCAGCTCTGAAGAACTAGTCATAGGAGTAGATCCACCTAGAAGTGCTGGATGTTCAGTTACCTGGACTATTTCAGATCAGGCCCAGTGATCAAGGTTTGGTGCAAAGAACATGTTCTCTCTCAGAGAGCTGAAAAGGCCTTTTAATATCTTTGAATTAACATGTAACCAAAGAAGAGCTAAACAGAATCCTTTAATTGGCCTAATCTATCTACTGTGAGAGAGAACCCATCTCCTTTTTCATTGCAGGGTTTTGTCTGAGATAATGTAAGCCTGGGGCTGCTGGCTAGAATCTTTCCTACAGTGAAGAGAAACCAAGTGAATGAGAGAGTACTGAATAAGACAGATGCCTAGTACGTAGTAGGCACTTAGAAAATGTTAGATTCCTTTCACCATAAGCCTTGTAAATTCAGGGCTCAGTCAAAAATCTTATTGTTCTTGGTCAGGCACGGTGGCTCACACTTGTAATCTCAGTACTTTGGGAGGCTGAGGTGGGCGAGTCACCCGAGGCCAGGAGTTCAAAACCAGCCTGGCGAACATGGTAAAACCCTGTCTCTACTAAAAATACAAAAATTAGCCAGGCGTGGTGGCATATGCCTGTAGTCCCAGCCACTCAGGAGGCTGAAGCACTAGAATTACTTGAACCCGGGAAGCAAAGATTGTAGTCACCTGAGATTGTGCCACGGCACTCCAGCCTGGGCAACAGCCTGGGGAGCAAGACTCTGTCTCAAAAACAAAACAAAACAAACTTATTTTTCTTGTTCTTTAGCTTTGTGGATGACAAATGGTTCTTTTTGAATCTCTGTTCTACCTATAGCCTCTGTTTTTTATTTTCCCCAGTGAGGGAGCTAATCTCAGAGGATCCAAGGAAGTGTTAGTAGAGCAAATCTAGCGGAGGAATTATATAGTACTGAAGACACAGAGATAAACAAGGTAGACATAGTTCCTGTCCTTAAAGAGATAGTCCTTTTTTTTTTTTTTTTTTTTGAGACTGAGTCTCGCTTTGTCTCCCAGGCTGGAGGGCATGGCGAAATCTCAGCTCACTGCAACCTCCACTTCCCGGGTTCAAGTGATTCTCTTGCCTCAGCCTCCTGAGTAGCTGGGATTACAGGAACCTGCTACTTTGCCCAGCTAATTTTTTATATTTTTAGTAAAGACGGGTTTTTGCCATGTTGGCCGGGTTGGTCTTGAACTCCTGACCTCAGGTGAACCACCCACTTCAGCCTCCCAAAGTGCTGGGATTATAGGTGTGAGCCACCACACCAAGCCAGAGTTGGTACTTTTAAGGGGGAGATAGACAATGACAACACAATATACAAAATGCAATGATTGAATTGTGTACTGTAGCCTATGGGTGGGGCAAGTGAAGTCATGGAGAGATGCAGGGCAGGGGAATGAAACTGTGGTCTGCCTAATTGCGTGCTCCATCCACAGCACTAGCAAAGGTAAGTTCTCCAGGCAGCTGATGCTTTGGTGCCACACATTAAATGCCCAGCTTCTGTTCTGCAATATAGACTGCTGCAGTGTTGATTCCTGCTAATGAAGACCTCTGAACTTTTTCTACAAATATTGTCTTTTCAGAAAACAGAGCTGGGAAACCTGTATAGCCCAAAGGCAGCTATGGCTCCCAGGAAGGAGAAGAGGGCCAAAAGAACTGGTGGTGGGGCAGGGAGGGGAACCAGGCAGGAGACAGCAGTGGCTGGAGAACAGGTGTGGGCAAAATAGAAGAAATGCAGACACATGTACAACAGCTCCAGTGGCCCTATCCATTCATTTATCCTCTCAGAAAGCCTGATTCCTCAGCCCTGTAGGGGAGAATCTTCACTGTCTTCACAAAGGAGGTAAGAAGAAACCATGTGCGGCTTTGCCCTATCCATGAGAAGTACTATCCATAATATCTGAGAAAATGCTCAATATTACTAGTGATTTAAAAAAATGTATAACAGAAAAACCATGAGATACCACTTTCTCCCCTTCAAATTAGCAAAATATCAGATCCTCCATATCCTCAGGGTTAGAAGGATGCAGGCAAGCAGGAACTTCCTGACACTGGAGGTAAAAATGTAGATTGGGGCTGGGCACAATGGCTCTCATCTGTAATCACCAGCACTTTGGGAGGCTGAGGTGGGAGGATCACTTGAGGCCAGGAGTTCCTGACCAGCCTGGCCAACTTGGTGAAACACCATCTCTCCTAAAAATATAAAAACTTAGCTGGGTGTGGGGGTGCACGCCTGTAATCCCAGCTACTTGGGGGAGGCTGAGGCATAAGAATCACTTGAAACTAGGAGGCAGAGGTATAAGAATCGCTTGAACCTGGGAGACAGAGGTTATAGTGAGCCGAAATCATGCCGCTGCACTCCAGCCTGGGCATCAGAGTGAGACTGTGTCTCAAAAAAAAAAAAATGTAGATTGGAAAGCAATTGACCTTAAAATGCTCATTTGACTTGATGATTTCACTTAATCTGTCTATTGTAAGAAGGGAAATCGACACATGGAAGCTATAGTAGACATCTTTTGGTGTATCTTCCCAGCTTATAAATGATTCACACTTCTTTGAGAATAGTGGGACTTATTCATGTCACCACCTTTCTTATTCTAGCCTCAGAAGCAGAACCTTGATTCACTGACCACTGTTGATTGGACTGGGGTAGACACCTGACCA
Source organism: Plecturocebus donacophilus (assembly GCA_004027715.1). Lineage (NCBI taxonomy): Eukaryota > Metazoa > Chordata > Mammalia > Primates > Pitheciidae > Plecturocebus > Plecturocebus donacophilus. The sequence goes on from PVKP010039855.1 coordinate 4,646, forward strand.
AACTAGGTCAATTTTATTGTCTTCTCACCCAGGAATTTTGGTTTAGTTTGGACTGATATCTTGAATGAAAGGAGTGTAAAAATTCAGGAACTGTATCAGGGCTATTGTCCTCCAGATAGACTGAAAAACAGAGAAAGCCAGTCTGTAAAGAGAGGAGAATGGGGGCAGAGATGTGCAGAGAAGCAGAGATAAGAGCTAGAGACAAAATATTCTCTGGAGCATTTCACCTACATTCTAGTCACTTTCTGTATTCCTACTTTTGCATTCTGTAAAACACTTCAATATCCTTGTAGCAGCTTTTAATTTTTCCTTAAGCTAACTTGGGTGTTTTGATTATTTGCATCCAAAAGTTTGTTATACTTTACTGATAATAACAGGAATATTGAGTAAATACTTACACATTATTTGTACAGTACATTGGTGAACTGCCATTTAAAATGTTTTAGGGAACTTATTAATGACATGCAAAATGTTTGACACATGAAGAGCAGAAGTATTGAGATATACAATTTTGTGTGCATAGAAAAAAGTTTGCGGACACACAAAACTTCTAGTAATAATTACCCTGGGGTGAATTTTCATTTATTACTTCATATGCTTTGGGTTTATTTGAATTTATACATGGAACACTGCTAAAATTTAATTAACGTTACATTAAAAAAATTTTCTTTTTCTTTTTTTTTTCTTGAGATGGAGTCTCCCTCTGTCACCCAGGCTGGTGTACAGTGCCGTGATCTCAGCTCACTGCAACCTCTGCCTCCTGGATTCAAGCGATTCTTCTGCCTCAGCCTCCTGAATAGCTGGGACTACAGGCGCGCGCCACCACGCCTGGCTAATTTTTGTATTTTTAGTAGAGATGGGGTTTCACCATGTTGGCCAGGTTGGTCTTGAACTCCTAACCTCATGATCTGCCCGCCTCAGCCTCTCAAAATGCTGGGATTACAGGCGTGAGCCACCATGTCTGGCCAAAAGCATTTTCTATGTTGCTATATCCTTGTTATTTGGTATCATATTAATGATTGCATAATTTTGCATTGTAACAGGATATCATAATTTATTAAGCCAGTACTTAACTATCGGTTTTAAGATAATTTTTACTATTTTAAGCAATGCTGTGAAAAACATCTTTAATGCATAAGGCTTTTTTTCCACAGTTTGGGTTATTTGCTTAGGATCTTTTTTCAGTGGTGGAATCATGGAGGTGGAACATTTCTATGGGTCATGAATAACTCTGGCCCCAGTGTTTACTCTAAAGGCTGTGCCTATTTCCTTTGCCATCTGAAACACAGCTGAGCACCCAGGTCTAGCACATTACCTCAGTAGCCAGCCTATTTGCTAATCTATTAAGTTTTTAAAAATGGCACACCTCCTTGTTTTGATTTACATTTTTTTTTTGGTCACTAGTAAGTTAGAACATTTTTCATGTTTGTTAACTCCTTTATTTATTTATTTATTGAGACAGAGTCTTGCTCTGTTGCTCAGGCTGGGTTACAGTGGCGTGATCTCAGCTCACTGCAACCTCTGCCTCCCAGGTTCAAGTAATTCTGGTGCCTAAGCCTCCCAAGCAGCTGGGACTACAGGTATGTGCCGCCACGCTTGGCCAATTTTTTGTATTTTTAATAGAGACCAGGTTTTGCTATGCTGGCCAAGCTGGTCTTGAACTCCTGGCCTCAAGTGATCCATCAGCCTTGGCCTCCCAAAGTGCTGGTATTACAGGCGTAAGCCATTGTGCCTGGCCCCTCTAAGCGTCTTTTGATGGGGGAAAAATTAACTCCTATATGTGTAAGCCATGTTAATTACTTGGAACTGAACACATCCCTAATTGATATAGAGAATTTGTTGGAAAAACTCTAAAGTAACTCAGATTATACAAACCGAATCGCATTACTGTCCTTTGCGTATTGGATTCATTTTCTTTCCTTGCACTCATCTGTCTTTTTTTACTAAAATACAAAAATTAGTCAGGCATGGTGGCGAGCACCTGTAATCTCAGCTACTAGGGAGGCTGTGGCAGGAGAATTGCTTGAACCCGGGAGCCAAGATTGCGCCACTGCATTCCATCCTGGGTGACAGAGTGAGGCTCAAAAAAAAAAAAAAAAAAAAAAAGATGCTTAGAGATATGTATTCCAGGGTTAGAGCAGTTGCTCCAGGTTACAGGATGTCATAAAAAATCCAGGCTCCTCTGTTTGCCTGCTCCACTGTCCTTAGTGTGAGGCAAGATAGTGACTGTACACCCCAAGCAGTCTGCTTTCTTAGCAAGAAGAGAGGGAAAAGGTGAGGGACAAAAGGCTGAAAGAACAAGCATACCAGACATGTACCTCTGGAAGCCTAACTCTGAAACTTCCTTTTATTCTCTCATTGGCTAGAACTCATATGGTCACCCCTAAGTGCAGATTATTTCAATCTAGACTCTAGGAAGGTAAATATTTTAGCTACTGCATACACTGCTGCCCAATACTAAATTGGGCTTCTCTTATTATGGAAGACAAGGAATGGATATTGGAGAAACAACTTGCAGGGTGTTCCATGTTCACTTTTGCCTGACTGGTTAGGTTAGGTTTTGATCACTTGCAATCAAAAAGTTTTGACTAATACAGTCCTCCTCATCTCCTTCCCGGATTACTTCATTGGGGTCCCCACTAGCCTCTCTACCACCAGTTTTCACCTTGCTTAGAATTATTATACAAGTGCAACCAGCCATCTCAAAGGATGTCTCTGAGCCTGGCTACTGCATTACCTAATATGGAGGTTGGCAAATGTTTTCTGTAAATAGCCAGACAGTAAATATTTTGGGCTTCTATTTTTCTTTATTTCTTTTTTCTTTTTACTTTTTTTGAGACAGGGTCTCACTCTGTCGCCCAGGCTGGAGTATGCAGTGACACAATCATGGCTCATTGTAACCTTGAACTCCTGGGCTCGTGATTCTCCCACCTCAGCTTCCTGAGCAGCTAGGACAACAGGTGTAAAATTAGCCAGGCATGATGGCTTACATCCTGTATCCTGTAAGCCATCATGCCTGGCTAATTTTTTGCTTGTTTTTGTAGAGACAGGGTCTCACTATGCTGCCCAGGCTGGTCTCGGACTCCTGACCACAAGTCATCTGCCTGCCTCGGTCTCCCAATGTGTTGGGATTACAGGAGTGAGCCATGGCGCCCAACCTCTCCTTGTCTTTTGATGGTTGATTGAATGGCATTAATTCTCATGGTCAATACACGTTACTTAGATTAATTACATCTGCCAGGGTTCAGTCAGCAAAACAGAGTCTATGCCGTGTGGTTAAATAGAAGGAATTTTATGCAGGAGGGTAGTTATAAATGGGTTGGAAGTGAAACAGGGAATGCGGAAGCAACTCAGAAATTAGCAACAGCAGGAAGCCTCTATCACCCCGAGGGCTGGAGAATCAGCAGAGGAGGTAGTGGTAACAGAGCCCATGAGCTGGGACCACTCAATGGGAACTGAAACCACTAAGGGAAGGACCAGTCATGGAAGCAGGATAAGGAAGAAGAGCCTCTGGTGAAACCTAAAAGACACAGCAAACGTTGAAGATGTTGCCTGAAGCAGGAATCCTCCAATAACCCTCCCATTAACCAAAAGTAACCAGGTGAGAGAACTTTAGAAATATAAATGAGCCATTCCTCCTCAGTGTAGAGCAGTATAAAAGAAGGACAAGAAATGGATCTGAGACAAGCATAATTAATAATAACTTTAATTAATAAAGTTTTGAAAGATGTCCCCAAGTCTACTAGGATTTTTAAAAATCTAATCTCAAAATTATAAAACTTTAAAAACAGAAATGGAAGTGTCAGGGCCAGGTGGGTTTTCTTATCTTATTACTCATTGATTGCTAAAATGGAAGCGGCATTTTAATTTGTTTCATTTTTAAACCATGGTTTTATGTTTTTCTGAAAATTTTAAAAAATTTATTATATTGTTTTTTAAAGGGAGGGTCTAACTCTATTGCCCAGGCTCAAGTTCAGTGACATGATCATAAATCACTGCAGCCTCAAACTCCTGGGGTTAAGAGATTCTCTGCTTCAACCTCCCAAGTAGCTAATATTATAGGTATGTGCCACCACACTGGGCTAATTTTTAAATTGTTTGTAGAGATAAAATTTTGCTATGTTGCCCAGGCTGGTCTATGAACTCCTGGCCTCAATTGCTCCTTCTGCCTAGGCCTCCCACAGTGCCAGGATTATAGGCATGAGCCACTGCGTCAGCTAGGAAATTCTAAAAGCCATTCTTTTTATCTTGTTAGAAGCTGCTGTCTTTGTTGCTGTGTCAATAAAATCTTTCATCTTCATAAACATACTCTCATTTGATTGACATTTGTTCCATCTTAACTCTTTAAAACATTTAAAAAGGGTTTTTTGCCTTTATTATTTTTAACTGACTCATAATAATTATATATATTTATCCAGTACAGTGTGATATTTCAACACATGTACACAATGCGTAACGATCAAATCAGTGTAATTAACATATCCATCACCTCAAACATTTATCATTTCTTTGTGTTGAAAACACAAAATTTGCTCTGCTAGTTATTTGAAAATACACAATAAATTATTGATAATTATAGTCACCCTATAGTACTGTTAGATATTTGTTCCTCCTATCTAGCTGGAAGTTCGTATTGTTTAACTACCCTCTGACTATGCCCCCATGCCCATCCTTCCCAGCCTTTAGTAACCACTATTCTACTCTCTACTTGTATGAATTCAACTTTTTAAGCTTCCACATTGAGTGAGAACATGCAGTATTTGTCTTTCTGTGTCTGTCAGCTTCACTTAACATACTGTCCATACGCATCTCTGAACAGTTTACAGCTATGTTAAAAAAAAGAGAGAGAAACAAAAAACAAAAAACATACTGTCCTTCAAACCTACTCATGTTTTCACAAGTGATAGGATTTTGTTCTTTTTATGGATAAATAGTACTCCATTGTGTGTGTGAGGGAAATTAAGTGAATGTGTATATATATATGTGTGTGTTTGTGTATATGTATATTCCATTTTGTGTGTGTATATATATATATATATATATACTATTCTACTGTGTGTATATATATATTCCATTGTGTGTGTGTGTGTGTGTGTGTGTGTGTGTGTATATGGTATTCTATCGTGTATGTTTATCTATATATATTCCATTGTGTGTGTGTGTGTGTGTATATATATATATATATATATATATATGATTCCATTGTGTGTGTGTTTATAGATATTCCATTGTGTGTTTATATATATATTCCATTGTATGTACCACATATGTGTGTATGCATGTATATTTACATATACATATATACATGCATGTGTATATGTGTGTGTGTATATATATATACATACACATAATGGAATATATATATACACACACACACAATGGGGTATATATACACATAAAGAAAATGTGATATCTATATATATATCTGTATATAATATATAGATATACATAGGCTGTTGTGAATAGTGCTGCAATAAACATAGGAGTGCAGATAATATCATTTCCTTTGGATATATACCCAGTGGAGTGCAAATTGCTGGCTCATCAGACAGCTCTGTTTTTTGTATTTTGAGGAACCTCCGTATTGTTTTCCGTAATGGCTGTAATAATTTACATTCCTTCCAACAGTATGTAGAGTTTCCCTTTCTCCACATTTTCTCTAGCATTTTTTTTTTTTTCTTTATCTTTCTGGTAAATAGCCATTCTAACTGCAGTGAGATGTTATCACTGCAAAAAAAAGTTGGATTTTTTTTTTTTTGGTGTTGAATTGTTTGAGTTTCTTGTATATTCTTGGTATTAATCATTTGCCAGATTAATAGTTTGAAAACATTTTCTCCCATTCTACTGGTTGTCTCTTCACTCTGTTGGTAATTTCCTTTGCTGTGGAGAAGATTTTAGTTTGTTATAATAATCCCTTTAATCTATTTTTGCTTTTATTACTTGTGCTTTTGAGGTATTATCTATAAAATCTTTGCCAAGACCAATGTTCTGGAGTATTTCTTTTATATTTTCTTTTAGTAGTTTCATAGTTTCAGGTCTTACATTTAAGTCTTTAATCCATTTTGAGTTAATTTTTGTATATTATGAGAGATAAAGGTCTGGTTTCATTCTTCAGCATATGGATATCCAGTTTTCCTAGTACATTTATTGAAGAGTCTTTACTTCCTCCAATGAATGTTCTTGGTGCCTTTGTCAAAAATCAGTTGGCTGTAAATATGTGGATTTATTTCTGAGTTCTCTATTCCATTCCATTGGTGTACATAGCCATTTTTATGTCAGTACCATTCTGTTTTGCTTACTATAGCTTTGCAGTATATTTTTAAGTCAGGTAGTGTGATGCCTCCCACTTTGTTCTTTTTGCTCAGGTTTGTTTGGCTATTAGGAGTCTTCTGTAGTTCCAATGAATTTTAGGATTTTTTTTCTATGAAACATTCTGAGAAGAATGTCATTGGTATTTTGATAGGGATTACATTGAATCTGTAGATTGTTTTTGGTAGTATGGTCATTTTCACGTTACTGGTTCTTCCAATCCATGACCATGAGATGTGAGATGTCTTTATATCTTTCCATTTTTTTGTGTGTCCTCTCCAACTTCCCTCCCTCCCTTCCTTCCTTCTTTCCTTCCTGCCTGCCTTCCTTCCTTCCTTCCTTCCCTCCCTCCCTCCTTCCTTCTTTTCTTTTTCTTTTTCTGACAGAGTCTTGCTCTGTCACCCAGGATGGAGTGTAGTGGTGCAATAACAGCTCACTGCAGCCTCTGCCACCCAGGTTCAATTAATTCTTGTGCCTCAGCCTCCCAAGTAGCTGAGACTACAGGCACACGCCACCATGCCTGGCTAACTTGTGTTTTTAGTAGAAACAGGATTTCACCATGTTGGCTAGGCTGGTCTCGAATTCCTGCCCTCAAGTGATCTGCCTTGGCTTCCCAAAGTGCTAAAATTACAGGCGTGAGCCACTGCACCCAGTCTCCTCTTCAATTTCTTTTATAAGTGTCCTATGGTTTTCCTTATAGAGATCTTTCACTTCTCTGGTTAAACTTATTCCTAGGTATTTTACTTTTTTGTAGCTATTATAAATGAGATTGCTTTTTAAATTTCTTTTCTGTTTGTTTTTTATGTATAGAAATGCTACTTTCTTTTGTATTTTGTTTTTGTATTCTTCAATGTTACTAAATTTGTTTATGAGTTCTAGAAGTGTTTTGGTGGAGCTTTTAGGATTTTCCATGCATAAGATCATGCCATTTGCAAACAGGAACAACTTGACTTCTTTCTTTGCAGTTTAGATATCCTTTATTTTTTTTCTTGACTAATTTTTCTAGCTAGGACCTATTTTAACTTTTGACTTTTTATTCTAATTTGGAACAATTACATTTTAGGCCTGTTGTATCGCTAAATCTTGGTATTTCTTTTCATTGTACTTTTTATATTAGGTGCATTGTTTCTACCCATATTAACCTCTTTTTTTTTTTTTTTTTTTTTTTTTTTTTTTTTTTTTTTTTTTTTTTTTTTTTAATATTTCTTTATTTATTTTTTATTTTTATTTTTTTTTTTAAAGATGGGGTTTCACCATGATGGCCAGGCTGGTCTTGAACTCCTAACCTCAGGTGATCTACCCACCTCGGCCACCCAAAGTGCTAGGATTACAGGCGTGAGCCACTGCGCCTGGCAATTTCTTTATATTTTTTGCTGGAATACACATTTGTAATGAATTTTTTTTTCAAGAAGAGTACATGGAAGATGAAGTTTCTGAGCAATTACATATCCAAAAGTGTAACTGATAAGAAGTTTGATGTTTAGGCTTGTTTTCAAAGGAAAATTAATAGTTCTCTTCTTTTTTTTTTTTTAAAGATGGGGTTTCACCATCATGGCCAGGCTGGTCTTGAACTTCTGACCTCAGGTGATCCACCCACCTCGGCCTCCCAAAGTGCTAGGATTACAGGCGTGAGCCACCGTGCCTGGCCGGAAAATTAATAGTTCTAATGGGGAAAGAATTGATTAACAAAATTTCCCCCACCCAAATACCAAAATAAGGAGTCTTAGGGCACTAAATCTCCTAGGGAGATTCTGCCATTTATTCTCAGGATATATTTAGAAGTAACAGGGGAGTTTGTGGCTGTCTATGGATAGAGAGAAGGATATCAAGTAGTGTAGCTGTTCCATAGACAGTGCTCTGATTTATTATTTTGATCTTTGTTTCCCTTCTCAAATGTTCTCTGTTCCTGCTAACTTCAATTTAGAAATTCTCTCTTCCAGGAAGTTTATTTCCACTTCCATTTAAGCATTCCTGTGCACAATCTGGACCAGGGGCCCCTAACCCCTGGGCTACCTGGTACTGGTTTGCGGCCTGTTAGGAACCAGTTTGCACTGCAGAAGGTGAGTGGCGGGCAAGTGAGCATTACTGTCTGAGCTCCACCTCCTGTTAGATCAGCTGCATTAGATTCTCATAGGAGCACGAATCCTACTGTGAACTGGGCGTGAAACAAATCTAGGTTATGCCTGCCTTATGAGAATCTAACTAATGCCTGATGATCTGAGATGAAACAGTTTCGTCCTGAAACCACTCCCATCCCTTGGAAAAAATTTCTTTTAGGAAACCAGTCCCTGGTACGAAATAGGTTGGAGACTGCTGTTCTGGACTGTGACTTTTTCAGCTCTAGTTTATCCATCGTTATGATCCTATCTGTGTAAAAAAAAAAAGTGTTTGTCTATGGTTTCTTAAATAATTGTACAGTATTAGATACTGTATTTGTCTGCTTGAGTCTTCTAGGAATTTATCACAGACTGGATTTATTTTATTTATTTTTGGTACAAATTCCATGGGACTTGTGAAGAAGAAGTTGTAAAAACACATGTATTAGTATATTAAACAAAGCCCATTGACTTACATTTCTTAGAAACCAGTGCTGGATGAAGCATAGATTAGAGAAGACAAAAGTAAGAATGGGGAATCCAGTTATTTTAGTTGGATTGAGTTCCAGGCTGTCTAAACAAAAATATTACAATAATAAAAATAATTTTAAAAGATAGCTGAGTGTGGTGGCTCAGGCCTGGGGTTCCAGCTCCTCAGAAGGCTGAGGTAGAGGATCTCTTGAGCCCAGGAGTTCTAGGATACAGTGCGTTATGTCCATGCCACTGTACTCCACATGGGCGACAGAGTGAGACTCCATCTTAAAAAAAAGTTTTTTTTTTTGGCTGGGCGCAGTGGCTCACGCCTATAATCCCAGCACTTTGGGAGGCCGAGGCGGGCGGATCATCTGAGGTCAGGTGTTTGAGACTAGCCTGACCAATATGGCGAAACCCCATCTCTACTAAAAATCCAAAAATTAGCCGGGCATGGTGGCAGGCGCCTGTAATTGCAACTACTCAGAAGGCTGAAGCACAAGAATCACTTGAACCCGAGAGACAGAAGTTGCAGTGAGCCAAGATCATGCCAACTGCACTCCAGCCTGGGTGACAGAGTGAGACTCTGTCTCAAAAAATAAGTAATTTTTTCCTCAATAAATAAATATTTTTTTCTCAATAAATAAATAAATATGCTGGGCATGGTGGCTCATGCCTGCAATCCTAGCACTTTGGGAGGCTGAGGTGAGCAGATTATGAGATCAAGAGATCGAGACCATCCTGGCCAACAGGGTGAAACCCCGTCTCTACTAAAAATACAAAATTAGCTGGGCGTGGTGGTGTGTGCCTGTAGTACCAGCTACTCGGGAGGCTGAGGCAGGAGAATTGCTTGAACCCGGGAGGCAGAGTTTGCAGTGAGCCGAGATCTCATCACTGCACTCCAGCCTGGCACCTGGCGACAGAGCAAGACTCTGTCTCAAAATAAAAAATAAAAAATAGATACATACATACATACTTTTATTTTTTGAGACAAAATCTCACTCTGTCACTCAGGCTGGAGTGCAGTGGCACGATCTCTGCTCACTGCAACTTCCGCCTACTGGGATCAAGTGATCCTTGTGCCTCCTGAGTAGCAGGGATTACAGGCACCTGCCACCATGCCTGGCTAATTTTTGAATTTTAGTAGAGACAGGGTTTCGCCGTATTGGTCAGGCTGGTCTTGTACTCCTGACCTCAAGTGATCTGCCTGCCTCGGCCTCCCAAAGTGCTGAGATTACAGGTGTAAGCCACCGTGCCCAGCCCAAAGCTGACTGTTAGAAGAGTAATGTGGGCCCTTTTCAACTACCTACGAAGTCTTAGAAGAGCAGAGCATGTTAGAATCACTGAAAGCAGCCTTCCTCAGGAGGGTATGTGTAGATTCCTCAGCCTCCTAGAAACACTGAGGGTAATCTCTCTCTTTTTTTTTTTTTTTTTTTTTGAGACAGAGTCTTGTTTTGTCTTCAGGTGCCAGGCTGGAGTGCAGCGATGTGATCTCGGCTCACTGCAAACTCTGCCTTCCGGGTTCAAGCAATTCTCCTGCCTCAGCCTCCCGAGTAACTGGGACTACAGGTACATGCCACCCTACCCAGCTAATTTTTGTATTTTTAGTAGAGATGGGCTTTTACCATGTTGGCCAGGATAGTCTCGATCTCTTGACCTCGTGATCTGCTCACCTCAGCCTCCCAAAGTGCTGGGATTACAGGCATGAGCCACCACGTGAGGTAATCCCCTTTAAGAGGATTAGCAAACAATCATTGCCTAAGGAAAGGGAGCATAATTACTTCTTCTTCTTTTTTTTTTTTTTTTGAGGCAGAGTCTTGCTCCGTTGCCAAGCTGGAGTTCAGTGTCGCAATCTTGGCTCTCTGCAACTTCTTCCTCCCGGTTCAAGCGATTCTCCTGCCTCAGCCTCCCAAACAGCTGGGATTCCAAGCACATGCCACCATGACCAGATAAGTTTTGTATTTTTAGTAGCAATGGAGTTTCACCATGTTGGTCAGGCTGGTCTTGAACTCTGACCTCGTGATCTGCCCGCCTCAGCCTCCCTATGTGTTGAGATTACAGGCGTGAGCTGCTGTACCCGGCCTCTCCTTCTATACTGAGTGTTTAACCAGAAGAGCTGAAGGTCCCTAGGAAGTGGGCTCCTTGGGAGAACTTGTTTTGGGGCTGTTTGTTTCCCTGGGAGATGACTGTGCTATGCATGGGACATGGAGTGGAGGAACTAAGCTTCAATTATGGAAACTCTGGCATGGGCATCCTTGACTGAACTTAGTACTGAGGGAAATTGTCCTTCTTCAAAAAAAACTCTGTTGGATCGTGAGGACCTTTCTTGAAAGCAATGTCATGTAGTTTGTATTTGTCTGCTCTGGCTGCCATAACAAAATAACATAGATTAGGTAGCTTAAAAAACAGAAATTTACTTATTTTTCACAGTTTTAGAGGCTAGACATTCAAAGTCAAGGTTCTACTCAATTTGTATTCTGGCGAGGGTTCTCTTCCTGGCCTGTAGACAAGTGTCTTCTTGCTATGTTCTCACATGGCCTTCCTCAGTGCATGTGCCTCAGGAGAGAGACTGAGTGCTCTGATGTCTCTGCTTATAAGCACATTAATCCCATAAGATTAGGGCCCTACCCTTAAGACCTCATACAACTTTAATTACTTTCTTAGAGGTCTTATCTCCAAATACAGCCACACTGGGTGTTAGGACTTTAATGTATAAATTTGGGGGAGACACAAACATTCAATCCATAACATGGTCCCAGGAAGCAAAGATGCCAATGGACTGATATAATTCTAGCTGAACCTGGCTATGGAAGTTAGGCTGATCTTCCTGAAGTAGATTTCAAAGATAGCCACAAATTCTTCCTCTCCCTAAATCTACTCCCCCTTGCCAACTTTGTGGCCAACTTTAGTCCCTGGCCACATTGACTTGCTTTGGCAATGACTTGTTTTGTGACTTATAACTTGCTTTGGCAACGATATAGTTGCTAATGTGACATCAACAGAGACTTGAAAAGTGTTTTCACACTGCAGCTTGCCGTCTCTTCCTCTTCATGGCACCCCTACCACTGCTGCCATGTGAAGAAGTCCAAGTAAGCCTGATGGATGGTGAGAGATATATGGGTAGTCATTTCCATTGCCATGGCTGATGGCCTGCCAACTGCCATATGTGTGAGAGAAGCCATTCTAGATGACTTAGCCACCAGCCAGCCAGCCCTCAGCTGACTGAAGATGCATGAGCAAGCCTACCAGTGATCAGATAAACTGGACCAGACCATAAGAACAACCCATTTGGCTCACAGAATTGTCAGCTAAATAAACAGATAAACTGGACCAGACCATAAGAACAACCCAGTTGGCTCACAGAATTGTCAGCTAAATAAACGATAAGCCACGAGTTTTGAGATAGTTTGTTATATGACAGTAGATAACTGCCATAGTTACTTTTTTTTTTTTTTGAGAGAGGGTTTGGAGTGCAGTGGTGTGATCTTGGCTGACTACAACCTGCAACCTCTGCCTCCCGAACTCAAGTGATCTTCCCACCTCAGCCTCCCGAATAGCTGGAACTACAGCCGTGTGCCACCATGCCCAGCTAATTTTTGTAGAGATGGGGTTTTGCCATGTTGCCCAGGCTGGCCTCAAAATCCTAGGCTCAAGTGATCCTCCCACCCTGGCCTCCCGAAGTTCTGGGATTATAGGTGTGAGCTATGGCACCCAGCCCATACATACCTTTTAGAATATAAAGCAATCTTGGAGTTCTTAGGTAATTAAGGAGGAGATACTAGGCTTCCTGATAATATGACATAAGGGGCCTGACTAATTAGAATAAGAAAAAGGCTAGGCGCAGTGGCTCACGCCTGTAATCCCAGCACTTTGGGAGGCCGAGGTGGGTAGATCACGAGGTCAGCAGTTAGAATCCACCTGACCAACATGGTGAAACCCCATCTTTACTAAAAAGGCAAAAATTAGCTTGGTGTGGTGGCGCTTGCCTGTAATCCCACCTACTTGGGAGGCCGAGGCATTAGAATTGCTTGAACCCAGGAGGTGGAGGTTGCAGTGAGCTGAGATCATGCCACTGCACTCCAGCCTGGCGACAGAGCAAGACTCTATCTCAAAAAAAAAAAAAGAGTAAGGAAAAGTAATGTGATCATATTTATACTCTAAGAGTATGGTATTATTCATATTGGTTAAAAATCTAACTATGGGTGGCCCTCAGTTCTGAACTCTATGCTGGTGTAGCCAGTAGCTTACTAGACATCTTCACTTGGATATCTCACTGGCACTTCAGAGCAAACACATCTAAAATGAAATTTACCATAATCTGTTTCACACTTTTTTTTCTTCTTCTGTTTTCTACCTCAATTGCCCAAGCCATAAAATTGGAAATCATTCTTAGGACTTATTTTTTTCCTCTCTCTCTCTGCACCCTTGATGCAGTGAACAGGTCTTGTAGTTTCTGGACCTCTCTAAAATTCACCCACATTCTTTCATCTCCACTATCATTGGCTCAATACTATTCACTTTACCTCTCCATCAGCTAATTATAATATCCTACTAATTTGTACAGGATTTGCTAGTGGAGTGGATATGAAGTATGTGAGAAAGAGAGAACTCAAGGATCACTTCAAGGTTTTGGCTTGAGCAACTGAAAAAAAAATTGACTTGTCACTTATTGAGCTGGTGAAGACAAATATAAAAGTGGATGTGGGGCTGGGCGTGGTGGCTCATGCCTGTAAGCCCAGCACTTTGGGAGGCTGAGGTGGGCAGACCACCTGAGGTCAGGAGTTCCAGACCAACCTGGGCAACATGGTGAAACCCCGTCTCTACTAAAAATACAAAAATTAGCCAGGTGCAGTGGCATGCGCTGCTAATCTTGGCTACCTGGAGGCTGAGTCAGGAGAATCGCTTGAATCTGGGAGGTGGAGGTTGTGGAGATTGTGCCACTGTGTTTCCAGCCTGGGTGACAGAGTGAGACTTCGTCTCAAAAAAAAAACAAAAAAACAAACAAACAACAACCAAAGTGGGTTGTGGGCCACATTGTGTCACATGGCCATTTCTGGGTGTTAGGAGGTTGAGAAAGTATCTGACTGTATTAGTTTTGTATTACCATGTAATACAGACATATAATTACCACAAACTTAGCAGCTTAACATAACATGTATTTATTATCTCACAGTTTCTGTCTAGATATATCTTAGCTGGGCTCTCTGCTTCAGGGTCTCATCAGGCTTCCACCAAGTTGTGTGGGCTGTGTTCCCATCTGGGTGCTCAACTGGAGAAGGGCCTGTTTCTAAGCTCAGTCTCATTTTTGGGATAACTCATTTCCTCCTAATTGTAGGATTGGACACTTCAGAGTTTTTCATTTTGTTTTGGGGTTGTTGGGGCCTGAGGCTGTCCTAGAGGTTGTCTGTAGTTTTCTGCCACATGGACCTCTCCATAGGCAGTTCAGAGAGTGACAGCTTGCTTTGTCAAGGCCATTAGGAGTGTGAAAGTGAGTCTTCTAGCAAGACACAGTCTTAGGTAGTGTAATATAATCAAGGAAATGATATCGCATAGCTTTTGCTGTATTCTATTGGTTGGAAACAAGTCACAGGTCTCATCTACATTCATAGGAAGGGATTACACAAAGGTGTAAAATACTGGGAAGCAGGTAGAGCAGGAGGACTAGCTGAGTGTGTCTGCCCAGTGACTCTCGCAGTCCCAGTACGAAAGGTGAGAAGGTAGAATGGGTTCTGGTCTTTAAGTTACCAAAGCTGAGTCAGTGGATTCTCCTGCCTGAGACTGTGTTGATCTGTAATGGTGATACAACTATGAAGAGAGGGTTAGAATTACTTTGCAGGAGGAGAGATCCAAGATGGCCATGTAGCAGCAGCTCAGGATTGTAGCTCCCAGTGAAAGCGCAGAGAGCAAGTGGATGCCGCAATTGCAGATGAATTTTTGATGCCCACAGACTGGGAGATTCTCGGCGAAGGAGCCACACGGGTCGCCAGCGCGACTCTTTTGGCCGGCGCGGCACTTCTCGGTGCGGATTGTACGGGACTGGATGCCCTTTTAGTCGGGCTCCGCTGGTCCCATCCCCACAAGGAGAACAGCAATCGGAAGCGTTGAGGAACGAGAACAAGCACAGCTGAACCCGGGAAGGCCCAGCTCTGTGGGGAAGGGGCGCCCCCCGAAGGAATACTAAGAAACAGAAAAAACTTCATCACCAACAAGCCGGACGTCCACTCAGAGACCCAATCTGAAAGTCGGCAATTACAAAGACGACAGGTGGATAAATCCACAAAAATGGGAAGAAACCAGTGCAAAAAGGCTGAGAACACCCGAAATCAGAATGCCTCTCCTCCTACAGGGGATCACAGCTACTCATCAGCAAGAGAA
>PVKP010039856.1:0-19913 GCA_004027715.1 Plecturocebus donacophilus
GTGCGACCAAGAGAATAAGGCAGAAGTTATAGCATGTCACTTTTGAGGCTAGATTATGAAAGAGAGTATGTCTTCAGCTCTGCCCTTTCTCATGTCGTTTGATTTGGTGGAAGCCAGCTACCTTGTCATGAGCAACTCTTTGAAGCATTCCATGTGGCAAAGAACTGAGGCCTCCTATAAACAGCTAGCAAGGAACTGCAGCCTCTTGCAGACAACCATGTGCGTGAGCCTCCTTGGATCAACTCTTCAGCCAATGTCAAGCCTTAGGTAACTACAACCCAACCAACATTTCGACGGCAACCTCATGAGAGATCCTGAGCTAGAACCACCTAGCACAATTGCTCCTGATTCCTGACCTCAAGAAATTGTGTGCAGTGAAATGTTTTGTTTTAAGCTTGCAGGTTTCAGGATAATTTGTTCTTTATAGTAGTTAGCTACTACAATATGTTTCATCATCATGACCTCAGGAATAGATGACATATTGATTGATTGATTGACTGATTGAGATGGAGTCTCACTCTGTCACCCAGGCTGGAGTGCAGTGATGGCAATCTTGGCTCACTGCAACTTCCACCTCCCTGATTCAAGTGATTCTCATGTCTCAGACTCCTGAGTAGCTGGGATTACAGGCACCCACATCACACCAGCCTAATTTTTGTATTTTGAGTAGACAGGGGGTTTTGCCATGTTGGCCAGGCTGGTCTCCAAATCCTGGCCTCAAGTGATCCACCTGCATAGGCCTCCTGAAGTCCTGGGATTACAGGCATGAGCCATCCTGTCCAGCCAAATAGAGGACATTTTAGAGCCCAGTAGTAAGCTAGGATTATATTTCCTTCTTTGAGGTTCTATTGTTATAACCCTTATACAACAAGAAACAAACTCTTCTGCCAGATTAAAGGTTTATTTTTGTGTTGTTTTTAGTTCTCAGTTATGTTATATAACCCATGAGTGTCACTTTGTTGTCACTGAAAATATCCTTCCAAGAGCCCTTACCCACCTGCTGTTATTTGGATCGGCTCCACAAACCGCTCTCATGAAATTTTTCTTCACTAATTTTCTCATTTACACTAAATACTTCATTGATTACACCTTACCTCCTTATATATTTTTAATTGAGTGAAAACACAATAAGAATATCTATTTTAAATTTACATTTAAATCTTTAAGCTATGTCTACACTTAGACAATTACTACCGCATTGAAATATAGAGTATCTACCACCACCAAGACTCTCCTGCTGTATGCTAATTGATACTGTCTCCCCTGTTCCAAGAAAACCACTACTCTGATTTCTGAAAATATAGGTTTGTTTAGCCTGTTCCCAAATTTCATATAAATGGAAGCTCAGCATGTATGATCTTTATGGTTTCTGTTGCTAAGCATTACATCTGTGAGATACATCCATATATTTGTGCAGCAGTAGCTCCTTTTATTGTCATGTAGAATTCATAAGAATGTATGAAGCAGAGGCGGGCGGATCACAAGGTCAAGAGATCGAGACCATCCTGGCCAACATGGTGAAACCCCACCTCTACTAAAAAAAAATACAAAAATTAGCTGGGTGTCGTGGCAAACGCCTATAGTCCACCTACTCAGGAGGCTGAGGCAGAGAATTGCTTGAACCCAGGAGGTGGAGATTGCAGTGAGCCAAGATTGCGCCACTGCACTCCAGCCTGGTGCCTGGTGACAGAGCAACACTGTCTCAAAAAAAAAAAAGAAAAAAGAATGGATCACAATTTGCTTATTCACTCTAATATTGTTCAACATTTGAGTTATTTCCACTTTTTACTTTTATGAGTCAAATTGCTATAAACATTTTAATATATCTCTTGTGGGCCATGTGGCTTCATATGTTTGAGTGCATGCCTAGGAGTTGAATTTCTAAGTCATAAGCTGTCATATATTTAGGCCCTTTAGTTCATGCTTTAAAAATTTGTAACAATTTATTTATAAAGTTTATTTATAATTTCACTAGCAGTTTATGTGAGTGTTATACTCTACATTCTTGACAACACATAGTATTATGAATTATTTTAGTCTAAGGACCTTCTGGATACTATGCATTTGCATGCAACTGTACATTGAATTTTCATTTCCCTAATAAATAATATGCTCACCCCTCATCTCTTTTTTCATTTTTATATCCTCTTCTATATAGTGCTTGTTTAAGCTTTCAGCCATTATTTATTTTTAACAGTGTTGTTGCAGTATAATTGAGATACAACAACTTTATATGCTTAAAGTATGATATTTGATGTATTTTCATATCATGCATCTGTGAAACCTTCACTTCAGCAATATATAAAACACATATTACCCTCAGAAGTATCCTTTTGCCTATATATAATACCTTCCTCTTGCTCCTCCCCCCACGTGAATATTGCACTGTATTCTGTTACTATAAATTTGCCTTTCTATGTTTTATATAGATAGAAACATATAATATGTACATCTGTTGTCTGGATTTTTCATTCAGCATAATAGTTTTTATAGTCATCTATATTGATACATGTATCAATAGTTAATTCCCTTTTATTTTTTCTTTTTGTTTTCTTTTTTTGAGACAAAGTCTTGCTCTATCACCCAGACTGGAGTGAAGTGGCATGATCTTGGCTCACTGCATCCTCTACCTCCTGGGTTCAAGAGATTCTTGGGCCTCAGCCTCGCCAGTAGCTGGGATTACGGATACTCACCAACACACCCAGCTAATTTTTGTATTTTTAGTAAAGACAAGGTTTCACCATTTTGACCAGGCTGATCTTGAACTCCTGACCTCAAGCAATCCACCTGCCTGGCCTCCCAAAGTGCTGGGATTACAGGCATGAGCCACCATTCCCCCATCAATTTCCTTTTATTTCTAAGAGTCTTCTGATCCTTGAACAAGATGTGCTTCTTGTACCTTAATATGCTTATGCTTATTTTTTTTTTTTTTTGTTTCTGACTTTTGTTTTAGGTTCAGTGATACATGTGCAGGTTTGTTATGTGAGTACATTGCATATTGCAGTGGTTTGGTGTACAGATAATTTTGTCATCCTGGTAATCTGCATAGTACCTGACACGCGTGGTATTTGGTTTTCTGTTCTTGCATTAATTCACTTAGGATAATGGCCTCTAGTTCCATCCATGTTGCTGCAAAGGACATAATTTTGTTCTTTTTTAATGGCTGCATAGTATTCCATGATGTATATGTACCACATTTTCTTTATCTAGGCTATCATCTCAATATTCTTAAATCATACTCAGCAATGTTTTGTAGTTTTTAATATGCAGGCCTTTTATGTTTTTATAAGATTTTCCCAAAGTAGTCTATTGTTTTTAATATTATTCTACATTGTATTTTCTAATTTCAAATTTTTTATTTTTAAAACTGTAAGTATATATATGTTCATTTATACAGTTGATTATAAGTGTATCTTTTATTGTTCAACCTGCCTAAATTCACTTATTCTAGCAGCATTTCTGTAGATTTCACTGGATTATCTGCATAGATGAATAAAGACTGTTTTACCTCTTTCTTTTGAAAACTGTATGCCTTTTTTTTTATCGTCTTGTCACAATGGCCTGAACATTCAACACAAAGTTGAATACAAGTGGTGAGTAAAACACCCTGTTTTGCTATTGATCTTAGAGCATGAATATTCACATTTTTGCCTTTATATTTAATTTTAGCTATAGGATTTTCATAAATGCCCTTTACTAGATTGAGAAAGTTCCTTCCTAGTCCTAGTCTGATGAGAATTTGTATAAGGAGTGGATATGACATATGCTTTTATTAAATGCTTTATTCTGCCTTGTTTGAAATCAGATAGTTTTATTTCCCAGTTATAAACCTCAGTTGTTCATGTTATCTTTTATATGTATCTTTGCATCTATTTGCTAATTTTTAAAAATTTTATTTTATTGAGGTAAAAACACAATGTAAGATCTACCCTCTTAAATTTTCAAGTGTACAGAACATCGTTATTAACAATAGGTACAATATTGCTTAGATTTCTATAATTTGTTCATCTTGCATAATTGAGGCTTTTTGCCCTTAGATTAACAACTTCCCATTTTTTCCTCACTCCATTCCTGGCAACCACCATTCTATTCTCTGATTTTATAAGCTTGACCACTTCAGATACTTCATATAAGTGGAATCATACAGTATTTATTCTTCTGTGACTCACTTATTTCATTTAGCATAATGTCCTCAAGGTTCATTCACATTGTTACATATTAGGATTTCATTTTTATTCTAAGTGTATCTTTGATTGTTCAACGGGCCTAAATTCACTTATTCTAGCAGCATTTCTATTATATGTGTATGTACATGTTGGCTACTGTGACTAGTATAGCAATGGACAATAGTATACTAATATTCCTTTGAGATTCTTATTTCAATTCTTTTGCATAATTACCCAGAAGGAGGATTGGTGGATCATACTGTAGTTCTATTTTTAATTTTCTGAGAAATCACTATCCTGTTTTCCATAGCAGCAGCACAATTTTCTTTCCCACCAAAGTGTTCAAGGGGCCTAATTACCCTACGTACTTGCCAACACTTGTCTTTTGTTCATTTGGTAATAGCCATCCTTATAGGTGAGAGATGACATTTGGTGGTTATAATTTACATTTCCCTGATGATTAATAATATTGAGCACCATTTCATATACACATTGACTACTGGTATGTTTTTTATGGAAAAATTATCATTCAACTCTTTGATGCATTTTTTAATTGGGTTATTTGTGTTTTTTTTATATTGAGTTGTAGGAATTCTCTACGTTTTGGATGTTGACTTCTTTTCTGATATATTTTCTCCCATTCTGTAGATTATCTTTTCATTCCATTGGTTGTTTCATGACCCTGGAAAATTTGAGACAGGTCTCAGTTAAGTTAGAAAGTTTATTTTGCCAGGGTTGAAAATGCATGCCTGTGACACAGCCTGAGAAGGTCCTGCTGATGTGTACCCGAATAAGTCAGAGCACAGCTTGGTTTCATACATTTTAGGGAGACATGAAACGTCAATCAACATATGTAAACTGAATATTGGTTTGGTCTAGAAAGGTAGGACAACTCAAAGCAAAAGTGGAACAATTGGAAGCAAGGAGAGGGCTTCCAGGTCACAGGTAACAGACAATTGGTTGCATTCTTTTGAGTTTACAAGTGGTTGCATTCTTTTGAGTTTCTGATTAGTCTTTGCAAAGAAAATAGTCAGATATGCATTTATTTCAGTGAGCAAAGAAATGACTTTGAATAGAATGGGAGGCAGTTTTGCCCTAAGCAGTTCCCAGCTTGAATTTTCCCTTTAGCTTAGTGAGTGTAGGGGCCCAGTGTATTTTTCTTTCACATCTTTGATGTGAAGATGCTATTTGTTTGCTCTAGTACTACTTGTCTATTCTTGCTTTTGTTGCCTGTGCTTTTGGTGTCAGATCCATGAAATCATTGCCAAAACCAATGTCAAAAGGTTTTCCCCTATGTTTTCTTCTAAGAGCTTTACATTTTCAGTACTTACATTTAGTCTTTTAAGCCATTTTGAGTTGTGTGTGTGTGTGTGTGTGTGTGTGTGTGTGTGTGTGTGTGTGTATGGTGTAAGATAAGCAATTTATTTCTTTCGATATGGGTATTCATTTTTCCCATCACTATTTGTTGAAGAAACTGTCATTTCCCCTTTAAGTAATCTTGCCACCCAAAGACCATTTAACCATATTCACAAAAGTTTATTTCCAAGTTCTCTATTCTGTTTAATTGGTCTATATGTCCATCTGGATGCCAGGGCCACATTGTTTCAATTATTGTAATTTTGTAATATATTTTGATATAAGAAAGTTTGAAGCCTCTGGCCTTTTGCTTCTTGCTCAAGATTTGTTTGGCTATTCAGGGTTTCTTATGATTTCATGAACATTTTAGTATCATTGTTTTCCTAATTCTGTATAAAATGCCATTGAGATCTTGATAAGAATTGCATTAAATCTGTAGATCACATCATGAAATATGAACATTTTAACTGTATGAAGTCTTCTAACAAATGAATATGGGAAGATTTTTGCATGTTGACATTGTACCCTGCAACTTTACTTAGGAGGTTTTTTTGTGGATTCTTTGGAGCATGCCACATGCAAACAGGGACCATTTTACTTCTTTCTTTACAATCTGGATGCCTGTTACTTCTTTTTCTTGACTAAGAACTTTAACTAGGACAAAGGTTAAATAGAAATAACAAATGTGAACATCCTTGCCTTGTTTCTAATATCAAAGGAAAAGTTTAGCTTTTTCTATAGCATGAAATTAGCTATATGCTTTACATATAGGGCCTTCAAAATGTTGAAATAATTTTCTAAAATTCTAGGTTGGCAGGAGTTATTATCATAAAATTGGTGTTAAATTTTCTGAAAACATTTTTCTGAATCTATTGAGATGCTCAGGTGACATTTATCCTTATTTTATTAATGTGGTATATTACATCAATTCGTTTTGTATGTTAAGCCATCCTTGCATCCCAGGGATAAATTCCTTTAAATGTACTGTTGGATTCCTTTAAATGTACTCAACATACTCCTTTACATGTACTGTTGAATTAATTTTGCTAGTTATTTGTTGAGGATTTTTGTATCTACACTTATGAGAGATATTGGTTTATAGTTTTCTTTTGGTATCTTTCCCAGGCTTTGGTATAATGGTAATGCTGACCACATAAAATTAATTTGAAAATATTTATTATTTTTTTAATTATTTATATAATATCTTGAGAAAGATGAGCATTAATTTCTCCTTAAATATTTGGTGACTTCACCAGAAAGGCCATCTTGTCCTGGAAATTTTTTTGTTGTAAGTTTCTTGCTTACTGATTCAATCTTCATTCTAGTTATAGGTACACTCAGATTTTCTATTCCTTCATAATTCAGTCTTGGTAGGTCCTTGTTTTTATAAATTTTTCATTTTTTCTAGGTTATCCAATTTGTTGGCCTATGCTTATTCATAGTTGTCTCTTACCATCTTTTGTATTTCTTTGGCATCAGTTGCAACGTCTCTTACTTTATTTCTGATTTCATTTATTTGAGGCTTCTCTTTTTTTTCTTAGTCTAGCTAAAGGTTTGTGAATTTATTTATATTTTCCAAAAACTAACCTTAATTTTGTTTACTTTTTATATTTCCTTTCCCTTCACTATTTTATTTTTGAACTAATCTTTGTTATTTCCTCTATTCTTCTAAACTTGAACTTTGTTCTTTCTTGTCTTTCTAGTTTTTTGGGTTATATATTAGTCCATTTTCACTCTGTTGACAAAGATATACCTGAGAGACTGGGTAATTTATAAAGAAAAAGAGGTTTAATGAACTCACAGTTCCATGTAGCTGGAAGTCTCCTTACCATGGCAGAAGGTGAAAGGCATGTCTTACATGGTGGCGGAAAAGAAAGAATTAAAGCCAAGCCAAAGGGGTTTCCCCTTATAAAACCATCAGATCTCATAAGACGTATTCACTACCAAGAGAACAGTACAGGAAAAATCACTCCCATGATTCAATTATCTCCCAGTGGGTCCCTCCCACAACATGAGGGAATTATGGGAGCTACAATTCAAGATGAGATTTGGGTGGGGACATACCCAAACCATATCAAGGTATAAAGTGAGTTGTTTGAGATCTTTCTTTTTTCTTAATGGAGACATTCATCACTATAAACTTTTCTTTTAGCCCTACTTTTACTACATCCCATAAGTTTTATTATAGTTTTGCTTTCATTTATTCTAATGAGTTTTAAAATTTCCCTTTTGATTTATTCTTTGATTAGTTGTCTAAAAATGTATCATTAAATTATCAGATATTTATTAGTTTTCCTTTTGCAATTGATTTCTAGTTTCATTTCCTTGATGCTGTAAAAGATACCTGATATGACTTCAATTTTCTTAAGACTTATTATGTGACCTAACATATAATCTATCCTGGAGAATGATCCACGTGCACTTGAGAAGAACGTACACCTGCTGCTGTTGGATGGAATTTTCTGTATCTTTCTGTAGGTGCCTTGGTTTGCAGTGTTGATCAGGTCATCTGGGTCTTTGTTGCCTTTATGTCTGGTTGTTCTATCCATTATTAAAAGTGAACACTGAAATCTCCTACTTTTATTGTATTGCTATCTATTTCTCCCTGAAGTTTAGTCAATGGTTGATTTATACATTTAGATACTCTGATGTTGGGTGCATATATGTTTAAAATTGTTATATCCTCCTAGTGAATTGACTCCTTTATCATACGAAATGTCCTTCTTTTTTTCTTGTGACAATTTTTGACTTAAAGTCAATTTTTTATAATATCAGTAAAGGCATTTTTATTGTCTTTTAGTTATTATTTGGCAAGAGATTTTTTGCAGTCTTCTTCAACCTTCATGCTAGTCCAGCTGGCTTTCTTTTTTTCTTAGTAGATCCCAGGCATTTAGAATATGCCAGGTCCTGTCAGCACTCTGAGATAAGCAGGAATAAAGCTAGCTCCTTAGGCAATCTCCAGAAAATATGGATTATCAGATGTTTAGTTCAACTTTTTCCCCTAAGGAGAAGCTGAGAGCTGAAGTTTTGGTCCACTCACTCTGTGTTGATCCAAGGAGAGGAGCTACAGGGCTATGAAACTGCCAGCTGACACCACACCTATGTTCTTGAGGGTCCCAGGCAGCCAGGCTGTGTTTGGTTCTATCCGTATACTGAGAGAGGCTAGAGAGAAGCCAGTCTTGGGAGTAGCCACCGGAAAAACTGGGAAGTTGGACATGCAATCCATTATTTATTAGCCAAGGGCAAAGCTGAGAGTTGGGGAGCTTCTTTCTGTTTTTTGGCACTGTGCTGGGGGTAGGAATTATGGCTGGAGTGTGCCTTAGATTTCCCTTAAGTTTCAGTATTAGTAGTTTCACCAACAGCATAGGAGAATCTCAACTAGTTTCTTAATTTCTCACAAAGAAAATTTGTCTATGAATTTTTCATTGAATTGGTGCGTTTGTAGGAATTCCTATTCTGTCATCTTGCTAATTTTAGTCCAATATTTTAGAATTTAAATATATAAAAATATGATACATATTTATAATTTATGTGTATCTATATATTTTTTAAATTTAATGTTTATATATATAAAACATTTGCTATATTTCTAAATTGGAATACAATAAAATGAAATGAACTTGCATCTTAAATGGACAAAATATTACTATGTATAAACAGAAGTGACTGTGGCTGGAGTCATCTCATGAGGGAGAGAACGAATATCATGGTACAAAATGCCATCAAACATCCTGTAGGAGCTATGATAACACAATCTCATATAGTACTAAGTAGTCTTTCTGATATTTTCTACTTGCCAACTGAGGTTTTCTTAAATGTATTCCTGGAAGTGTTTCTAGCTATGATGCACATATACTGTAAAATCCAGTGTGGTATTTTTTCACACACGGTTTTAATTACTCCAACATTAAAATGGTTAGACTTGCATTTTTTTAGCCAACATAGGTGACAGCCGTTTGCTAAAACACTAAATAAATTATACAGACAGGCTACAAGAAAGTAAACATGTACATTAAGAACACAATGACGCTAATGTTAACATTTTAGAATTCTTATTTATTGAGAGTGTATGATAAGTCTTCCATACAACCTTTGATTGGTTTGAAGTATGAAATAGATTTCAGAGTAAGGATTTAAGAGAAAGGGCACTGTAACAAATCCCATAGCAGCTAAATCCTCAGTTTCTCACATTGCAGAGATGGTTGCCTACTCCCAAATATCTCCCATCTCTCCCCCAAACTCATACAATCAATAAGAAAAGCAAATAAAACCACATAATACCTTATTCTTTCAACATCCCTAGGAGACAGAGTACCACAACCTTCAAATTACCTATAAATAGAGAAATAAATTTGTAAAAGACCACTTGCTTCTGTCTACCACTGAACACCTGCGGTGGAGGGTAGGGAGATTAGTCTTTAACATACTCAGAAGAGAAGACTAGAGGACATAAATGAATCACAGACATAATAAACCCTGAAAGATAAAACTTCAACAATAAATGCCAAAATGCCTAACACAGTTTGGGACTTAGTAGTTCACAAAACCGGGAAAAGGCTTGAAACACAAGACCAGAAGTGGAAAACTTAGAAAGGAAAGCAATGGTTTATGTGAGAGAAGCAGAAAATAAAGAAGGGATGACACTCCTTAGAAATGTGACTATTGGCAGGGTGCGGTGGCTCACACCTGTAATCTCAGCACTTTGGGAGGCCGAGGCAGGCGATCACGAGGTCAAGAGATGGAGACCATCCTGGCCAACATGGTGAAACCCTGTCTCTACTAAAATCAAAATACAAAAATTAGCTGGGCGTGGTGGTGACACACGCCTGTAGTCCCAGCTACTCAGGAGGCTGAGGCAGGAGAACCGCTTGAACCCGGGAGGTAGAGGCTGCAATGAGCTGAGATGGCACCACTGCACTCCAGCCTGGTGTCAGAGTGAGACTCTGTCTGAAAAAAAAAGAAAAAGAAATGTGACTAGCAAAGCAAATAAGTAATTTAAGGAATTTAAGAATCCTGCAGAAAGGAAAGAGAAAAAAGATATGACAATCTTTTTTTTTCTAGGAAGGGATGACAGCCCTTCCTAATGCTGTCATCACCACCCATAGAGAACTGACAGAAGAGGGAGCTCTCTAACTAGGATCCTTGTCCACGAACTAGGAATAGGAAAAAAACAAACCACATTTATGTGAAACCTCTTTAACATTTCACATAATGTGAATAAAATACTTTTCTTATAAAAAGTAGTTCACTCAAAAAAGGAAACAACCACGAAGCAAATGAAAAGTGTAATAAACACTGCAAACTGAATTAGGCATTCTAACACAATCATAAAAACAAGAACAGAAATGCCAAAAAAAGGAAAATAATGAACAAAGATTTACAAGGCAAATGTTAGCAATTTCTTATTGGGCTTGCAATCCTGATGGTAGACAAAGAAGAAGTAGACATAAAAACAGAACTAAATGAGGCAAAGAAAGATGTTGTGTAATGTTAAAATCCACATACTGCAATGAAGATTACATAGTTAAGAATGTATGAATTAATTAATATACTGATTATATAAAATACAAATTAAAAGAGATATAAGAAAAAATAGACCATAACACATTAAGAAAAGGTGATTTTAACATACCACTCTCAATATAAGACAGGAAATGTGGACAAAAAATGTTATATTGCAGAAGATCTAAGGTTAATGTATAGTAGATATTCTGAATACATACTGATCACTATATACTGATAATAGCAAATATATCTTTTCTTCAAATGCACCTGAAACATTCAAAAAAATTGAACAGATAAAGCTCACGAGAAAAGTAGTAAATGTATGACTATTTCTTAACTAGAAAAAAATATACACATGTACAGTCAGCACTTGAACAAGGTGGGCATTAGGTTGCCTGACCTTCTCTGCAGTTGAAAGTCCTTGTGTAACTTCTGACTCCCTAAAAACTTAGCTACTAATAAAATATTTTCGACACCGTCATTTTGTTTCTAGTTCTACATTTCAGTCAAAATGGTTAAAACAAATAACACCAAACTTGTTTACAAAGATACAAAGAGTCATTGCAGAGGGAAAAGCTCTCTCATTTATTTCTCAAGATACAGCTCCAATAGGACTGCAAAGTGGAACAGTTCTCAGAAGGTTGATTTAGGAAAGATGTACCTAAGTTATATGACGAAAGATGCAAAGTAGAAAATCATCAGCCAAAATGTTTGAACACCGGCTTAGCACGTTTATGCGTTGTATTTCTCGCATATATGCAAAGTTTTGGCTTAGCTGTTTCTAGAGCAATATACCTTAAATTGAAAATAAATTCCTTAGTACTGAGGCACTTATAATGCTTAAAATTAAAATATATGACTAAGTACTAAAGAACTTATAACCAAAATCCATCCCACCTGTCCCATCTCCCCATCCTTCTCTCTTGAGACATCATTTGCTGCAGAGGTTTTCTATGATGGAACCAGAGTTCTTTCTATATCTGACCACACCAAAGTATAAGAAAGGGCAAGAGTGATTTATTTCCTGTCACTACCCTATCAGATGTCCAGAGATCCATTTGCCTTTTTGAGGTCTTATGAACAGTTGTATGGTGAGTGTTGATCCGCATGGTCTCAAATAGGATGGTGGTATCTGCTGTCAAAAGAAAATGCACATCAGAAGCTGCCTTCCCCTGAGAAGGAGCATGTTATTTTCACTCAATTAGAGCCTGACCTGTGCCTCTCTGGTGGCTCCTGCTGCTCCTTCAGATGCACATCACTTCAGGGCAATGATAGCAGAAGATGCTGGCTTGAGTAGGGGGTAGTGATGGCCCAGGGTAGAGCAGCTTTTTCACAGCTTGGCCCCTTCATTTTTTTTTGAGACAGGATCTTGCTCTGCCACTGAGGCTGGAGTGCAGCGGCATGATCTCAGCTCGCTGCAACCTCTGCCTCTTGGGTTCAAGAGATTCCCATGTCTCAGCCTCCTGAGTACCTTGGATTGCAGGCGTGTGCCAGCAGGCTCAACCAATTTTTGTATTTTTAGTAGAGGCGGGGTTTTGCCATGTTGGCCAGGCTGGTTTCAATCTCCTGATCTCAAGTGATCCACCTGCCTTGACTTCCCAAAGTGCTGGGATTAGAGGCATGAGCCACCATGGCCGGCCAGCTTGGCCCTTTCTTATTAGTCAGACTTAACAGAGGCTGTCTGACTTCTCTCTTTTTCTCAGTATTTCATCCTCAACCTTTGCCTGCATTCCTGGGAATTTATTTTTAGTCTTTGAGAAGGGGAAGACCACTTTTATATAAACAGCTTTCTTTAAAAAGTCCTTTTTGTCTGTGGCATGAGATTTCTCTGAGTAGGAGTAGAGACCTTTTTCTTTTTGCTATCTTTTACTATGAAATTTGAAAATTAACATGGAAGAAACTAGCTGAGTGAATATCAATGTATCAGAACCATAGGGGCATATGGAAAACACACGCAAATAGGTGTAAATTTATTCTTCCAAAATAAAATCTTGCTACATCTACACGCTCCTAAATAGTATACCATTTCTGCCATTTTTAAATTTATGGAACTGCTTTTTATTCTAATTATAGCTTAGAAGTCAATTCGTACACATCAGGACTAGTAACTCTTACAAATTTCCTCTTTTTAAAAAAAATTTGAGGGAGAACACAAAGTACATAAATCATAAGTGCTTGATTAATTTTTTATGTATGCATACACACATACAGTTATTACCCAATTTCAGATACAGACTATTCCTAGAACTAACAAAGGTTTCTTCATGCCTCGTGTGTATTAATAATTATTGTTTAACCTTAAGAAAACCACTATTCTGATGTCTAACTTTGTAAACTGTTTTTGCCTCTTTGTGGACATCATATAAATGAAATAATGCAGTATGTATTCTTTGCATCTGCATCCTTTCTCTCAGCCTAAAGCTTGTGATACTTTTTAAAATTTTAAGGTCAGGGGTGCATGGCCAGGATATGCAGGTTTGCTGCATAGGTAAACATGTGCCATGGTGGTTTGCTGCACAGATCATCCCATCACTTAGGTATTAATTCCAGCATCCCTTAGACATTTTTCTTGATGCTCTCCCTCCTCTCCACCCACCCTTTGACAGGCCCTAGAGGATGTTGTTCCCCACCATGTGTCCATGTGTTCTCATCAGTCAACTCTGACTTATAAGTGAGGACATGAAGTTTTTGTTTTCTGTTCCTGTATTAGTTTGCTGAGGATAATGTCCTTCAGCTCCATCATGTCCCTGCAAAGGACATGATCTTGTTTCTTTTGATGGCAGCATGGTATTCCATGGTGTACATGTACCACATTTTCTTTATCCAGTCTCTCATTGATGGGCATTTAGGTTGATTCCATGCCTCCACTATTGTGAATAGTGTTTCAATAAACATATGTGTGTGTGTGTCTTTATAACAGAATGAATTACATTCCTTTGGGTACATACCCAGTAATGAGATTTCTGGGTCAAATGGTCTTTCTGTCTCTAGGTCTTTGAGGAATCATTACACTTTTTTCCACAATGGTTGAACTAATTTACATTCTCACCAACAGCGTAAAAGCATTTCTTTTTCTCTACAATCTCACCAGCCTCTGCTGCTTTTTGACTTTTTAATAACAGCTATTCTGACTATTCTGACTGGTGTGAGATGACATCTTGTGGTTTTCCTTTGCATTTCTCTAATGATCAGTGATGTTGAGGGGTTTTTTTCCATATGTTTTTGGCCACATGTATGTCTTCTTCTGAGAAGTGTCTGTTCACGTCTTTTTCCCACTTTTTAATGGAGTTGTTTTTTTTCCTGTAACTTTAAGTTCCTTGTAGATGCTGAATATTAGACCATTGTCAGATAGATTGCAAGTCTATTCTCCAATTCCATAGATTATCTGTTAACTCTGATAATAGTTCTTTTTTGCTGTGCAAAATCTCTTTATTTTAATTAGGTTTGTCACTTTTTGTCAATTTTTTTGGTCAATTTTTGAGTTTTGTGGCAATTGATTTTGGTATCCTCATCATGAAGTTTTTGCCTGTGCCTATGTGTGATATGTTTTATTACCAGTAGAATTCCATTGTATGAATACACAACAATTTGCTTATCAGTTCTACTGTTCTACTCGTGATGGTCACTTTGGTTATTATTTATTTTTAAATATTATGAATAAAATTTCTCTAAACATTTTTATTTTTCTTGTATAGGTACACTTTCAGTGGATATGTATCCTCATTTCCCTTACATGTATATTGAAAAATTAGATTTCTAAGTCATAGCAGAGGCATGTATTTAGGTCTAGAAGGTGATCCCAAACAGTTTCCCAAAGTGCTAGTCAAAATGTATAATTTTACCAGTGGTTTTATGTGACTGTCGGTTGCAGAAACCAGTCGAATTGCCCCATAGATCTGATGTTTATTGTTTCTTTTAAATAGACATAGAAATTGACTCTGTCAGTCTTAAAATTTGAGAAACCTACATTTGTCTAATATGAGTTTCCTTCTCAAGAAACCAACCATCGGACCTCCCAGAAAGTATCAAGGAACTGAAACTTACCAGATCATTGTATCTGGACTATGAGAGCCAGACACTTCACCCATCATAGTTGCCTAACAAACCACCTGCTTCCTGTTGACTAACTCCTCTTTCTTATCCCTCCCTAATTCCTATTTTCCCACAGGTAGTTGCTTTTTTCCCCCTATTACAAAACCTCTAATTTTAGTCAATTGAGGAGATGAATTTGAGACTGACTTCCCATCTCTTCAGCTGCAGCACCCAAATAAACCCTTATTCTCTGGCAACACTTGTCTCAGTGATTTGCTTTCTGTGCAGTGAGCAATAGGACCTAGACCAAATCCTGGCTGTTTCAGTAACATTGCCTGCTTCCTTGCCAGCACTTCCATTGTCAATCATTTTTTAGTTTCACATATTCTGGGCCATATTATATATTGGTATATAATTGTAGCTTAAATTTGAATTCTCTTATGATTAATAAAACCTATAACTTTTTGGTCATTTGGATGTCTTCTATATAATGTCTGTTAAGTCTTTGGCTACCATTTATTAATATTATATATGTGTATAATACACATATATTTCTAAGTTGTTTGTGTGTGTAAATTACCTTGTATTTTACATACATACACACAGACTGGATTTTATATTGAAATTGTATGGAATCTATATTTCTAGATTCTATGTGTATTAGAAGAGAACAAACACCTTAACAGTGCTGAATCTTCCAATCCATGAACAAAAATTATCTGTCCATTTATTTATGTTACCTTTACTTTCTCATAGAAAAATGTCATCAATTTTAGCAATAATGTCTGATAAAACTCTTGTTAGATTTTTTCTTAGGTATTTAATAGTTTTTGGTGTTATATAATATGCTCTTATTTATCTACTTTCTTTCTTTCCTTTTTTTTTTTTTTTTTTAAGATGGAGTTTACTTCTTGTTGCCCAGGCTGGAGAGCAATGACTTAATCTTGGCTCACTGCAACCTCCACCTCCTGGGTTCATGATTCTCCTGCCTCAGCCTCCTGAGTAGCTGGGATTACAGGCATGTGTCACCATAGTGAGCTAATTTTGTATTCTTAGTAGAAACAGGATTTCTCCATGTTGGTCAGGCTAGTCTCGAACTCCTGACCTCAGGTGATCCATCCACCTTGGCCTCCCAAAGTGCTGGGATTACAGGCTCATTTTCTAATTTTTTTATGGCTGGTGAATTGAAAAGCATTTGATTTTTTCCCCACCTTTATTGAGGTATAATTGATATCTACTCTAAAGGGCACATCCTTAAAGGTACAGTTACATGTGTTTCAACATATGTATGTATTCATGAAATGGCCATTACATAATTAACTTGTCCACCAAGCCCCAAATTTCTTTGTGACCTTTGCTTTTCTTTGGATTATGGTTCCATATAGGTTCAGTTTCAAAACCTTTGTTATGCTGCTTGGGGTCCACCCTGTTTAGGAGTCACTCAATCATTAATGTGGGACTTAGACAGTGGTACAAATCATAGCTCAGTTCTCAAATCCTTTGCTATGCTATCATGGCTTTGTACTATACTTGTTTAACTAATAGGTGAACCCTAGACTTATGTCAGTTCATACACAAAATTCAGCTATCATCTTCTCCAACTTGGTCCTTTTTGAAATTTCTCATATTCTCCCCTGCTCTAGAAATCCTTTTTCCTGATTTGTCTGAGCAGGAAAATGTTTCTCTCAGAGTTTTAGCTATACATGCACTGATACCTTTTTTTCTTTCCTTCTGGATGTTCAGTGTGAAAAAGTCTGGCTTATTGATAGCTTTCTAAGTCTATTCACATGTTATTATTTTTTATTTTGTTATTTTAGAAGTTTTACTTGACAAATAATAATTTTATGTATTTATGGAGTAAAATGTGATATTTTGACATATGCATACATTGTAGAAGGATTCAAAGTCATTAACATAGCCATCACCTCATCTACTTATTTTTTTGTGATGAAAATATTTAAAATTTATTCTTTTAGCAATTTTGAAAGGTACAATACATTATTATTATCTATTGTCACTATGCTATGCAGTAGGTTACTAAAACTTATTTCTTCTGTCTAACTGAAACTTTGTACCCTTTGACCAATGTCTCTCCTTTCTTCATCAACTCCCTGTACCTCCATCCTCTGGTAACCACCATTATTCTTTCTGCTTCCATGAGCTCAACTTTTTTCGATTCCAAATATAAATGAGATCATGAAGTATTTGTCTTTCTGTGCCTGGCTTCTTTTACTTAGCATAATCTCCATATTTTTCCATGTTGTCACAAATGACAGAAATTCCTGCTTTTTAAAGGCTGTAGAGTATTTCTTTCCATATTTTCTTTATGCATTTGTATGTTGATAGACACTTAAGCTGCTTCCATATCTTGGCTACTGTGATTAATGTTGCAATGATATGAAGTTCAGATATCTCTTCAGCATACCATTCAACTCTTTTTGATATATAAATTTCAATTCCTTTGGATATATATTGAGATGTAGCACTGCTGGATCATATGGTGATTGTATTTTTAGCTTTTTGAGGAATCTCCATACTGTTTTTCATAATGGCTGTACGAATGTACATTTCCACTAACAATGTTATAGAGTTTCCATTTCTCCACTTTTTTTCCAACACTTCTTCCTACTGACTTTTTGATAGTAACTATTGCACCCAATGTGAGGTAACCTCTCATTGTGTTTTGAATTTGCATTTCTCTGATGATTAGAGGTTGAGTACTTTTTTCTTACATACTTGTGGTCCTTCATATGTTGTCTTTTCAGAAATTTTTATAGGTTCTTTGCCTATTTTTGAATTTAATTATTTGTTTCCTTGATAATTAATTGTGCAAGTCCTTTATATATTTTGGACATTAGCCTCTTATTAGAGTATACTTTGCAAATATTTTCTCCCAGTCTGTGGTTTATTTCTTCACTTTGTTAATTGTTTTCTTTGTTGCACAAAACCTTTTTAGTTTGTTGCAATCCCATTTATTTATTTTTGCTTTGGTTATCTGTGGATTTGGAGTCATATGAAAAAAATTCTTGCCCAGATCAATGACATAGAATTTTCCCTCCCCTATGTTTTCTTCTAGTAGTTTTATATTTCAAGTTGTGCATTTTACACTTTAATCCAATTAGAGTTGATTTTTTGGTATGATGTAAAATAAAGGTTCAACTTTATTTTTCTGCATGTACATATTCAGTTTTGCCAACATCATTTATTGGAGAGATTGTCCTTTTGCCATTGTGCATTAGCACCTTTGTCAAAAATTGATTGGCCTTGAATGTTTGGGTTTTTTCTGGGCTTCTTATTCAGACCTATTGGTCAATGTGTCTATTTATATGCTAGTACTATGCTGTTTTAATTACAATAGTTTTATAATAGAGTTTGAAATTAAGGAATATGATGTTTCCAGCTTTGTTCTGTTGGCTCAAGATCACTTTGGCTGTTCAGGGTTTTTGTGATTCCATATAAATTTCAGGAATGCTTTTTCTATTTTCATGTAAAACAAAATTGGAATTTTAGTAGGGATTGCATTAAATTTTTAGATCACTTTGGGTTGCATGGAAATTTTATAATATCTTTCTCCCACTCCATGAGCATATGATATCTTTACATACTTGTGTCAGCCTAAATTTTTTCATTGGTGTTTTATAGTTTTCAGTATGTAACTCTTTCACCTTCTA
Source organism: Plecturocebus donacophilus (assembly GCA_004027715.1). Lineage (NCBI taxonomy): Eukaryota > Metazoa > Chordata > Mammalia > Primates > Pitheciidae > Plecturocebus > Plecturocebus donacophilus. The sequence goes on from PVKP010039856.1 coordinate 18,731, forward strand.
GGATAAACTTACTCAAGTTTTTTTTTTTTTAATTTTACTTTAAATTCTGGGATATGTGTGCTGAATGTGCAGGCCTGTTACATAGGTATACATGTGCCATGGTGCTTTGCTGCTCCTATTGACCCTTCCTCTAAGTTTCCACCCCTTGCCCCCCACCCCTCAACAGGCCCTGGTATGTGTTGTTCTCCTCCCTGTGTCCATGTGTTCTCATTGTTCAACTCCCACTTATAAGGAGAACATGTGGTGTTTGGTTTTCTGTTCCTGTGTTAGTTTTCTGAGGATGATGGCTTCCAGCTTCATCCATGTCTTTGTATAAAGGACATGATTTCATCCCTTTTTATGGCTGCATAGTATTCCATGGTAGATATGTACCACATTTTCTTTATCCAGTCTATCATTGATGGGCATTTGGGTTGGTTCCATGGCTCTGCTATTGTGAATAATGCCACAAATAAACATATGCATGTGTCTTTATAGTAGAATGATTTATATTCCTTTGGATATATACCCAGTAATGGCATTGCTGGGTCAAATGGTATTTCTGGTTCTAGATCCTGGAGAAATCAACATACTGTCTTCCCCAATGGTTGAACTAATTTGCATTCCCAACAACAGTGTAAAAGCATTCCTATCTCTCCACAACCTCACCAGCATCTATAGTTTCTTGACTTTATAATTGCCATTCTGACTGGCATGAGATGGTATCTCACTGTGATTTTGATTTGCATTTTTCTAATGATCAGTGATGTTGGGCTTTTTTTCACATTTCTTGGCTGCTTAAATGTCTTATTTTGAGAAGGATTTGTTCATACCTTTTGCCCACTTTTTGATCAGGGTATTTATTTTTTCTTATAAATTTGTTTAAGTTCCTTGTAGATTCTGGATATTAGACCTTTGTCAGATGAGTAGATTGTAAAATTTTTCTCCCACTCTGTAGGTTGCCTGTTCACTCTGATGTTAGTTTTGTTTGTTTTTGTTTTTTTAATTATACTTTAAGTTCTGGGGTACATGTGCAGGTCTTGCAGGATCGTTATGTAGGTACGCACGTGCCATGGTGGTTTGCTGCCTCCATCCCCCCGTCTGCTACATCAGGCATTTCTCCCAATGTTATCCCTCCCCAACCTCCCTACCCTCCACTACCCCTCCCCTAGCCTCCCACCCGCTAACAGACCCCAGTGTATAG
>PVKP010039857.1:0-19857 GCA_004027715.1 Plecturocebus donacophilus
CTCTTTCAAAAAAAAAAAAAAAAATACACACAAAACAAAGATGAGGTCTCACCATATTGCCGAGGTTAGTCTGGAACTCCTGGGCTCAAATGATCCTCCCACCTTGGCCTCCCAAAGTGCTGGGATTACAGTGTGAGCCACCACGCCTGGCCTCTATTTTCTTCATAGCACTTAACACCATATGCTTGTCCTGTCTATGAATTTTGCTTACGTCTGTTTCCCTCTTCTGGAATGTAAGCTTCTGAGTGTAATGGAGGAGCAGGGGCTTTGTTCACCAATGTATTCCCAGTGTTAGAACAGTGCCTTGCACACTGTGTGTCTTCAGTAAAGATGTGGTCAATAAATCAATTTATTTAATCCTATACCTATATTTTATGGATGAGGGAGCTAAGGATCACAAAGGGGAAGTGATTGGCAAGAAGTCACATAGCTAGTGGTAGTGATGGGACTTGAATTCAGGTCTTAGCCTCCCAGGCTGGTTCTCCCACTCCACACTATTTCAATCTTTCACAGATTTACCTGTTTCCCCCTCTTCCTTTTTCCCCCTATGTCTAAAAGTCTTTACAGGCTACGCTAAGATGGGTACACCAAGTCTTAATAGCTCTGACCTACTCTTTCCACCATCAAATTCCTACCTTATCTGTTTAATTTGTTCAACAGTACAAGAATGCATACTATGTGATGGGATGAGGATGCAACACTAAGCAAGACAGAAACAATCCTTGCCTGGTGGAGATGATATCTACCTCACATAGGATTTATAGTGCTTGGCATACAACGCTCAATAAAGATGGGCCTATAACTCACTGAACAAAAAAGAGTGAGTGATTTTCCCAAATGAAGGTGTAGAGAAGGAAGTTAGGTAGTTCTCACAGAACACTCACTTCCCTGGAGCAATTAACAATTCATTTCTCTCTGTAGCTGCCTTGCCTTGCTCCTGCCTCTGCTTCTGGAGGTGGCCTTGGCCCTGGGGTGGGCAGAGGACTAGCCCAGTGTACCTACTCTCAGCAGTTCAGTTTCTAGATGCTAAACTTTCCATGGCTCAGTCCTATGGTACCGGAATAGCTGATCCCAATCTGGGGTGTTGGCTCTGACGCCATGCCATTGTGAAGCAAAAGTGACCATACTGGCCTCTAATGACAGGCAGCTGTGCCTTACCAGAACTTTATGCTACTTCTCTTTGCTGTGGATAAAAGGGCATTCATTGGCAGTTTCCAAGGATGCTAGGTGACATTTACATCCATCCTGACACCTGGGGTGACACTAGTCAGGTCTCAGACATTTACCAAAAGCAACCTTTTTGGCTTCTGCCTGATCACTTGAAGATGCCTATCCACCCAAGGACAAAGACTCTGCCCTACCTCCAACTTCAGGAGCCAAACACTCATCATTTAAAGCCCATCGACACTAGATATTTTTCACCCTTCCTTCAGTGTTTGCCTTTCAGTAGTTAGAAAACCTTGACCCCACTGACAGGCCTAGTGGGAAGGCCTTAGCCACTTGGGGGTGGCAGTGGCTGTAAGGCAAAAGAGCCAATGAGGTTGAGAGTATTGTTTAGGCTGGACTTGGCTGCTCTCCAGCTATGAAAGAAGGTTAAGTTCATTTGGGGGGTGGGGAGGGAGGAGCCTGGGAAAAGAACTACTGGCCACACCCCTGGGTTCTCTGCTGGTTAGGTTCTATTTACTTCTCAAAAGCAAATTACTCACAGCTCAGTGGCCAGCAGTTCTCTTGGCCATGGTAACTCCAGTCAGAAACTGGAGACCAGGCTAGGCTCTCCCTGCATTGCAGGAGAGCAGATGAAGGGAACCCGGGAAACCAAACTCCTAGGTAATACTCCACGCACAGTCCAGAAATGCACTTTCTAGACTAGAAAACGGAGCTCGAAGCCCAGAACAAAAATAGCCATTAGCAATATTGCTTAACAAAATTGCAGATATGAAAAGCTTCCCTTTTTTTTCTAGAGGAGTCCTAGGAAGGCATCTTGGTTGACAAAGGTTTTCCTCTCTCAGTTGAGAAATACTAATTATTCAATCCTGTTCCTGACCCAAATATTAATAGCCACAGTTAGTCTCATGAACACTTGGTTGAAATTCTTAGGACAATTTTACCTCGTGCTAAAGACAGTAAAAATGAGTCTTGCTTGCTGACTCCACACCTAGATCATTACTCCTGGTTGTATTCTTATCCAGAAAGGAGGTAGTGTGGTATATTAAGAAAAGCGCTGGGTGCTGTGGCTCATGCCTGTCCAGCACTTTGGAAGGTTGAGGCAGGCAGATCACAAGGTCAGGAGTTTGAGACCAGCCTGGCCAGCATGGCATAAACCCTGTTTCTACTAGAAATACAAAAAATTAGCTGGGCATGGAGGCGCACACTTGTAATCCCAGCTACATGGGAGGCTGAGTCAGGCGAATCACTTGAACCCAGGAGGCAGAGGTTGCAGTCAGCCAAGATCGCACCACTGAACTCCAGCCTGGGCGATAGAGCACGACTCTCTCTCAAGAAAATAAAAATAAAAAATAAAAAAAGCATGATCCTTGGAGTTAGGTGGAACTTGCTTGGTGTATGAACTTAAAAAGCCTTTCACTTTTCATAGCCTTTCTTCAACTGTAAAATGGGAGCCAGATACTGACTTCACAGGCATAGGATTGTTGTAGGATTGTATGTGATATGCTATGTCCAGAATGTAAGAAAACTGTTGCTTCTTGTTTCAAGTTTCACTTGTAAGTGTCCACAACAATAGCATTTTTTCTTACCACTTCTGATTTCTCCTGAGAAACTTGAACTTGGGACTTATTGTTTCCCTAAGGAAGGGGATGAACAGAGAAACTATATATTGTGACATTAGCTTCGTAAAAACAACTGCATCTAGCCAACATCAACAGTATCATTCAACTACTTAATAGATGCTATGAGCCAGGCTGTATTGGCATAGGGATACAGCAGTGAACAAAACACCCCTCCCACCACCCTCACAGAATTTACATTTTAGTGGAAGGTGACAGGTAAGCACAATATATACAGTAGGCCAGATGGTAACAAGTGCCACAGGAAAAATAAGGCAGGCAAGGGTAATGCAGGTGGAGAGAAGAGATTGCTATTCTAAGGAAGGTGACCAGGAAAAGCCTTACTCATATATTTGAACCAAGACCTGAAGGAGTTAAGCCTTGAACCATGCAGTTATTTGCTGAGAGAGCAGAAAGTACAAAAACTCCAAGGCGGAAACATCCCTTACAGTGGGGTGAGCAATGGGCAAGACAGATGGTGCAGGAAAGGTAAGAGGTAAGCTAGTTAACTCAGGGCCTTGTAGGCCACTATGAGCCTGGATTTTTACTTACTCAGAAGCACTGAAGGTGTTTTATCTGACTTACCTTTTATAGGGGTCCTTTTGGTTGCTCTGTTGAGAATAGGTTCACCCAGGCAAAGCAGAAGCAGGAAGGCCAATTTGGAGGTATTTCAAGAATTCAAGATATGACAGTGTCTTGAACTATAGTAGTAGTGTGGGATTGAGGGTTATTTTATGAAGAGTGCTAACAGATTAAATGTGGAAGTGAAAAGTCAGTAATTTATTTGGCCAAGTGACAGAAAAATGGAGTTGTCACTTACTAAAAGGAAAAAAAAAAAAAAAAAACTATGGGAGCAGGTTTCAAGTGGGGGAAAGACAGGATATTTTAGCTTTGGCATGTTCAAAGTAAACTTCCAAGCAGGGATGACAAGAAGGCAACTGAATGCTCTAGTCTGGAGTCAGGGAAAAGAGCCAGTCCAGAGATAATATAAGTGATTAAGTTGGAGGTTGCCTTCTTATTTTGGAATATGGTAAATAAATGACAGGGTCCAGGATGCCACTATTTAGTAGAGATCTCACACTAAGGGAGGTTTTCAAAAACAGGACTACCCCCACACCCCCCAAAAAGGTCAAGCTTTAGTTTGAAAACAATAAAAAGCTTCACAAGTCTTACCAAGATTTAATGTACATTTATTCTTAACACGTGGAACATATAGTATAAAGATTTCATACTGAATAAATGATATTCATTAAGCCAAAAAAGGAAAAAAAGGAGGAATTTACATCAAGTTTTAGCTACATTGTTGAAATACAAATATGCAGATTTTATCACTGAAAAAATCTCAATTGTGTTTCTTCATCAGAACTTCAACTGAACCTAGAACTTTTTCACACCTCGATTAGAAAGAAAACAGAACAAAACAAAAACCCAGAAAAAAAATAAACTATAAGTTGATTGGCTGCTGAGACAGCAAGGACTTTTTACAGAGACCTGTACAGCATCGCGCCAAGAGGGGCGACGTCTGGCAAGAGATTAAATAGCTGTGTCTCGCTTTGTGCAGGTCACCAACTTGTTAACTCGTCATACTATAAAGGGGTGGCTGGGAGGAGGACCAAACTGTGGGGATCCAAGGGTATGTGCAATGTACAACGTCATATATATACACTCGTGGCAGCACAGCCGCTGCAGCTAAAGGTTAAAACCAGTTCTAAGAGGTGATCTCAGGGTTATTCATACAATCAAGGAGGAGAGAAAGAGGTCAGGGTGTTGTAGGTTCACACATGATACTTTGGGGGAAAAGCCTTTTTTTTTTTTCTCCTCAACGTTTAACTAAAAACATTTTTAAAAACTACAGCTTGCTGCTGACCCAGCGTTTTCTGTTTCCATGTGAGACATTATTATTACAGTATGTTTACAGTATCAGGTGTACAGTACAGTACATGAAAGGGTCTACACTCTACTGCACAGGCCTCTCCAGTGAACAGGGTCTGTTCACAACTGCGAACTTCTTGGCTCCTGCAAGATTGTGAATGTACAACATTAAACCACACATAGTTCAGCAGTCACCTTTTTTGTCCTTCAGTTTTTTTTTGTATTTTTTTCCTTTTTTTTTTTTTTACCATTAAAAACAGTTATGAAATGTGGCGTCCCGTTGATGCAAGGACTGGGAAAGCCATTTTTATTTTTTTTCCCCAAACTCACTGTAAACAACAGTAACTTTGGTTAAAATAAAAAAGTCTTCTATGTAGGCAGAGCTTTGTCTTTTCAAAGAGGGTGGGTGGGATCCTGAGGGGAGTAAGGAGAGGACAAGGAACAGAAAGGCATGAGGTGGTGGAAGGCGGGAGGTGGAAGGAGGAAAGAGAAACAGGAGAGACTTTTTCCCAAGGGAGAAGCTGGACAGCACAGGGTAAACTGGATTCTGAGGTGGTTTTGCATAAATAAAGGGCAACAGTCAGTTTCTAAGTTCTCCACACACGCACACACACACAGGGGGGGAGGTGTCCCACGGCTGTCATGACTGGCCAATCAAAAACAGTACATCACAAATGACTTGTGAAACCAGTGAGTTCATCAACGGTGATACTGAGATGTCCAACAGCCGTGATTCGTACAGAGTAAACTCTGAGTGGTTCTCATCCACCTTGGCCAGAGCAAGCAGCGCGCGGGCAGCCCGCCGCATCATGTCCACACTAGTTGGCTCAAAGGGTGGGTTCTGCATGTGGAGGAGGCTGGCCTGGCTCTGCTGGAACTGTGTGGCGGCAAGGCTGTCCTCTAGGAAGCCCAGGAGGTTGCCAATACTGCCCTTCTGCACTGCAATGGCACGGGCTGCCAGGCTGTCCCCCTGAGCCAGGTTGGCCAGCAGTACCACAGCCATCTCCCGGCACACCGGGTTCTTTCGGTCACTGAGGAAGCGCACCATAGTGCTATACAACTTCTCCAGGCGGCTGAAGGGAGGTGTGGCCAGAATCAGATCCACATTGTTGTCCTGGATGCTGAGTTTGCTGAGGGTTTCCAAGACCAGTCTCTGTGGGGAAAGGACGGCATTGGGGCCCAGGGTGGAGAAGGGGTCCTGGGCTTCAGCTGAAGGGCAAACTGCCCAGTGTAGGAGTCCGTCCAGGACAGGTAGACAGATGCTCTCGGGGTATGGGGATAGGTCCAACTGCCCCGAGATGTTGGCGAGTGTAACCAAGGTGTTTTCCCGGAGCATCTCCAAGCAGTCCCACCACCACTCCACTTTGTTGCAGCTCACCCCTTGGTCCTGTTCCTCCTCCTTCTCATAAGTTAGTGGTGCCTGCTTCCGTTCTGGGTGCTTGTGGTGCAGCAAGATCAGCTTGCCCAGGATAAGCAGCAGCCCTGGGTGTTTGGACATCTCAAAGTCATTGCCTGGCACAAATGACAGGCTTCGAATGGTATTGGAGACACAGACGCAGCGCTTGGCAAGAGAATCCTGCCAGTCCAGAAGGGTACACAGTGGGGTCTCATCCTTACTGTGGGGTTCGTCCTCTAGGATCTTGATGTTCCGGTGGCTCTGTGCTGGGCTAATGCCAAATGGAAACTTGCTGCTCTCCTTGATGGCCTCTGAACTCTTAGCTCCATCCTCGGTCAAGGTGCTAGACCGGGTAGACAACATGTCATCCATAGTGGCTGTGATCCGTTTTTCTGGAGGTCCATCAGGCGGGGGGCCCTCCTGGTCAGTCGTCCCTGGCGTACCCTCTGCTGCTGTCACATGCTTCCGGGGGGCTGGTGGGCAGGGTGCATGAGGCCGGGAAGGCAGCAGCTCTGTCTTGCTCTCAAAGTGGGTCTGGATATGCTCAGTGGTGTCCCCACCACCAATCCGCCAGTGCAGCAGGCCACTGTCAAACTCCTGCACACGCCCAAGCTTATCTGAGCAGTCCACCACAAATGGGTCATTCTTCTGTATGATCTTTACTGGAAGCTTGTCAAACTTACTGACCAGCTTCTCCTCACTATTCTCTGAAGCTGGCTTGTCCTTGCCTGAAAAGGCTATCTCCTCATCATTTTCAACTACTTCCTCTTCTTCTTCATCTTCTAGTTTAGGACCTAGAAGTTCTTCTTCTTCTTCCCCACTCTCCATGGGAGCTGGACTAGACACCTTGCTGAATTTCCCAGGATCCAGTAGCGTTCTCTGTCCTGGGTCACCCACCTCATACTCCTTTAAAATGCCAAAGATCTCAATCAGGCATCGTCGGAAATATTCTACAAGGAGCTCTAGCAACCCTGGGAGCTAAAAAGAGAAAGAATAGGAAATAAATTAAGGGAGAAAAGTGACCTAAGAACAGAATCTTTGACTTGAGAGACCTCTCCAAGTCTTCTATATCACTTGGGAGAGGCAGAGTTGCTCTTTTTCCCAAAGGTTCTCCACAGGGCAAAGTGTTCGTCTTAACCTCTTCTGTGCCCAACACAGAGTTCTTCCCAACCTACCTTCATGTAAGCCTATCTCCAGGAACACTAGCTAACAGCTTTGCACCTCATCCACCAGTGCCAGTTATCTCTTAGCCTCCTCTTTCCCCAACCAATCTGCTTTTCTTCACCAGGCCAGTTTCCAACCTGGTGAGCACTGCCATTATCTCTTTTAGGACACTCTCTCTATCTCACTGTTAAGTAGAGCCCAAGCTTAGGCATGGTGGGATGACCCAACTCAAGCTAAGAGAAGAGAATGCAATGTGGGCAGATGTTCATGGCTCTCTTCTCTAATCTCCCAAATAGTCCAGGGGGCTGGAACTCCATGGATCTTGCAGCATAAGGGGTGGGATGAAGCTTCAGCTCTCCAAACACTGGTCCAAGGTGGTGCTACAGAGACCCAAATTCTACCTTGGACAATATAGAGGCCATTTATTTACCTCTAGAAGAAAACACTCCTCCTCCAGTCACAATCTTTGGCTGAACAGTAAGCAGATGGAAAAAAAATAAGGGCTTTTAAATTAGATCTAGGGGCTGGAAGCAGTGGCTCACACCTGTAATCCCAACTTTTTTTTTTTTTTTAGATGAAGTCTCGCTCCATCATCTAGGTTGGAGTACAGTGGTGTGATCTCAGCTGGCTGCAGCCTCTGCCTCCTGGGTTCAAGTGATTCTCTTGCCTCAGCCTCCAGAGTAGCTGAGATTACAGGTGCCTGCCACCATATCAGGTTAATTTTTGTGCGTGCGTGCGTGCGTGCGTGTGTGTGTGTGTATAAAATTTGAGACAGAGCCCAGCTCTGTTGCTCAGGCTGGAGTGGCATGATCTCAGCTTACTTTTGGGTTATAGGTGCGTGCTGCCAAGCCCAGATAATTTTTGTATTTTTAGTAGAGATGGAGTTTCACCATATTGGCCAGACTGGTCTTGAACTCCTGACCTCAAATGATCCACCCACCTCAGCCTCCCAAAGTTCTAGGATTACTGGAACTTTGTAATCCTAGTGGGTGAGCCACCACACCCGGCCTAGTTTTTGTATTTTTACAGAGATGGGGTTTTGCCATGTTGGCCAAGCTGGTCTTGAACTCCTGACCTCAACTAATCCTCCTGCACTGGCCTCCCAAAGTGCTGGGATTACAGCTGTGAGCCACTGTGCCCAACCAGTAGTCCCAACACTTTGGAAGCTTGAAGTGGGAGAATCACTTGAGCCCAGGAGTTTGAGACCAGCCTGGGTAACATGGTGAAGCTCCATCTCTTTTTTTAAAAAAAAGAAAAGAAAGAAAAAATTAGCTGAGCATGGCTGGGACCTGCAGTCCCAGCTACTTGGGAAGCTGAGGTGGGATGATCTCAGATCACCCGAGCCTAGGAGGTTGAGACTGCAGTGAGCTGTGATTGCGCCACTGCACTCTAGCTTGAGTAACGGAGTGAGACCCTGTCTCTAAATGAATAAATAAACTGCAGGATATGGTGGCATTTGCCTGTAGTCCAAGCTACTCAGGAGGCTGCAGCAAGAGGATTGCTTGAGCCAGGAGTTTGAGGCTGCAGTGAGCCATGAGGGCACTACTACACTCCAGCCTAGGTGCCACAGCAAGACCCTGCCTCTTAAAACAACAACAACAACAACAACAAAATTTGATCTAGGTTTAAATTCTGGCTTTTCTAGGAACTAGCTGTATAAAATGATAAAAATTCCTCGACTTTACAGGGTTGCTCTGAGGTGTAAATGGGAGATATCAAATACCTGGCATATGGAAATTGCTCTAACAAAATTTTTCCTTTCCTTTCTCATGGTAAGCAATATTACACAATGGAAATAAAATCAGGCTTAGGAATCAGATAGATTCTACTGATAGCTATGTGAACCTCAACAAGCCTAAGACTGAGCCTATTTACTCATCTCTAAATGGCCACATCTCCTGTCTCTGAGGGCTGTTGCCAGGATGACATGAAATAAAATATTAAGGACATGGCACAAAATTAAGAGCACAATAATTGGTAACTATTAATAAGTCAGCTTCTTGATATACAGGTTGGTAGGTACTAAAGACGATCAAAAGAAAGAGTAGGTGATGCAGCACAAACTCTTCCCAGCACCTATGCTGGTGTGCACATCCCATGGAGGGTGGGTCTGAAGAATCAGCTTCAAAAGACATTGCTAAACAACCAAATCCCCCAACTATTCTACATCTAAATAAACAGGGATCAACAAAGACCCCTTCTATTCAGAGAAGAAAGGGAAAAAATGGAAAAAACATACTCTGCTCACTGATAAAAAGACCACAGATTCAGGACGGGCCTGGTGGCTCATGCCTGTAATCCTAGCACTTTGGGAGGATCACTTCAACTCAGGAGTTCATGAGCCTGGGCAACATAGGAGACCTCATCTCTATTTAAAAAAAAAAAAAAAAAAAACCCACCAGATTCTTCTAGAAAATATGGTGTCCCCACTGGCATCAATAGAATCTGCTTTCTTACTAATACCATAAAGTGTCTCCCAATTCCCTTTGAAGTCAATCCTGTGTTAAGGTATCAACATAATGATACCTTAAACAAATTATCATTATTCTCAAGATCCTGGGCCTGTGCCCAGAAGCAAAGGAAGCAAAGTACTGGCATGGAAGATATCTACAAGAGAGAAATATCAAGGTGGCTAAGGATGAGACATTCCCATTGTCTACACTAAGATCCCAAACCCTCTCAATCTTCCCCAGGCACTGGTACTCACCTGACTGAGGTTGAAGGTCATGATGCTGTTGTCATCATATAGCAGGATGTTAATGGTATCTAATGCCCATGTACTCTCAGCCAGGAGACCAGACTTGAGGGACATCATTACCCGCCATGCCTCCGGGGTTCCTGAAATAAACCTCCATGTCGTCCATCCACCAAGCCTAGGTTGGCTGGAGGCACCCCAGGGCTGCCCCATCAGTCAGGCTACTCTGAAGATTAACACAAGGTGGAAGGCAGTTCCTGTCTGGGAGATGACACACACCAGCCCCTTGTGGCTTCTAAGCTATCTGTCTAGGATGTCATTGTATGGCAATGTTTTGAAGGAAAACCTTTAGTTAGTTTATTTCTTCCTGTTCCAAAGTTCTTTGGTTCTATTTTAGTCAACACTTGACCAGATTCAACCTCACCCAGAATATTAAGGTGGAAGGAACAATGGACAAGACAAAAAGGGGCAGATCAGGCAACCCAATCAGGGAGGTCTCCTTACCAATGTCTTTCATTGTGAGCCGCCTCCTCTGCTTCAACACAGGCTGTGTGGCTTCAACAGAGCCAGGTGGGAAGGTGATATCCCGCCGGATCATGGGGGGCTGCACAGGGGCAGGTGCTATGTGCGAGGCAGGCACTGGGGGACCCGCCTTCTGCATTTTCATGCCAGAGTGCAGGAATGGAGACTTGCTAGGAGAGGTACGGTTCTCCATTGGCCGGGGCAGGGGAGCAGGGCTTGATACCTGAGGAATGTGATTCTGCATGCTTGGTGGGGGTTGGTAGTTAGACGGAGGGGGCCTTGTCATGGGGGGCACGGGAGCAGAGGGACCATACGGGGGCTGGCGTGTGCCATGGGAAGGCCACGGGCCTTCGTGATTGGCCCTCTGATCTGTGTGCAGCATTTCATCTGTTCGGTTCACGCCATGATAGGCGGGGCCCTGGGGGGCAGAGCCCGTGCTCTGCCTGTTGGCATAATTATAGGTCATGTCATTACGCCCCTGCCACATGGTGCCTTGCTGAGCAACCTCAGCTGATGCCTGTATGGGGCCGCCCATCATTTGTGGTGGCATGTTTTGTTGGGCACTGGTGCCAGGAGGTGCAGAGACACGGTCTCGGCCAAACTGGAATGGAAATTGGTTCTGGGGGCCGCCTGCTGGTCGGCGCTCAGTAGCAGCGGTGGCAGTGGCAGGATAGGCATTGCCATACTGGTTGTATACATCTTGCTGAGGGGAAGGCTGGGCAGCTTGTTGCTGGCTGGCAGGCTGGGGCTGGGCTGGGGGCAACTGCTGCTGCTGAGGCTGCCCCTGCCCAGTGCTGTATGGCACGCTGTACATCTCCCCTTCGTGCCGCTTAGCAGGAGGGCCATATGTGCCATCCATTGGCCGCTTGTAATTCTAAGGCAGAGACAAGCAGAGAAGAAGTTAATACTCTGCACTCAGAGACATAAAGTCCACAGATGCCAAGATGGCTACAACCAAATGATTGGTGGACACAGACTCCAAGGAAAAAAGGGAATCACCTTAACAAATTGTCTTTTAAGTTGTTTCCAAAAGCAACCACCACTCTTTTTTTCCCTCCCTTGCTCTAAGCAGAAAAATATACAAAACCTAAAAAATCAAAATAAGGTCTATTTCTAGCCCTTTCCAGCTCCAAACAGAAGAGATCGAGGATTTGGCTCTTCAGGCACGACTAGCCAGTCAGGTGAGAGAAGAATGCCAAAATATCTAAAGTGAGCTTCTTAGACGTCAACACATTAGTTTAGTAACTATCTTTCAAGGGGAACCTGCATGCCAGTCCATTCCCAGCTACCCTTCTCACCTGCTGCTGCTGTGGATACATTGTGGTCTGCTGGCTGGGGAAGGGGCTGCCAGAAGGGGTGCCTTGGGTGGAGAACTGATTGCCATAGGAATCATGTCTACAGGAGGCAAAGAAACACAGGATCAGGGTGGGCAGTGGCAAAGCCTGAGCCACAGCAGCACTGAGAGCAGGCTTTACTCACCGTTGCTGCTGCTGCTGCTGCTGCGGGGGGTAGCGGCTAGGAGAATACATCCCCGAGTCTGGGTTGGAAGGCATGAGATTCGGTTGTGGGGCCCCAGTGCCCATGTTTCCCTCAGGCCCTATTCCAGGCTCCGTTCTAAAGAAAATTGGAGAGGCAGATTGAGCCCACTATAGCTCTGGGTGCTGGGTGGTGGACAGGAGCTGGGGCCATGCTTACCTCACTCTGTCATAAGGACCTCCATAGGGATAGTGCTGTCGTGGTCCCATTGCCACATTTCCAAGCCCAGGGCCAGAAGCACGGCTGTAGGGGTCACCCATCCCGCCGTTGGGGCCCTGCCCTGAGGACATGAAGGGATCATTCCCTGGAGCTGAGTGTAGAAAGACAGGCAGTGAACAAACTGGCAAGTTGGCAAGCCTAGTAATCTATACTTTGCCTGCTCCAAAGACCCAGGCCCTCTTCAGAGTTCAGGTTTGATCTCACTGTTTTCCAGACTAGTTCAAAACAGAGATCTAAAAAGGCCCCAACCAGCAAAAAGCATGTACTCCTTAAGGGATGTCAAGGTGAGGCCAGGAAGAGACAAAGGAGGTAGGGATGAAGAGGGGTAGTTAGGACAGGAAATACATTATCTCAGAGGATGGCTCCACAAGAACCCCGAATCACTCAAGATTTTCCCCCATTTCACTGGCCCTGTCTTTAAGAGCGTAAGTTCAATAGCAATCAGATCAGTCACCTTTCCTCATGCTGCCATAAGGATCCTTATTTGGCTCATAGGACATGCGCCCCATCATGTCAGAGGTATTCATACTGGGCTGATACCCAGGGTTCGGAGTCATGGAATTCCGCTTCTGGAATGTGGAGTCACTTCCATCACTAAAGGCATCCTGGATCCCAACCGAATTGCTCCTGCTCCAAAGTGAGGAAAACCAATTAAATCCCAGATAGAGCAATTTCTCCAATATAACACAGGACACGCAGGGGTCACTGGCTGAGAAGGCAGAGGCAGGGACCACCCTGGGCTGCAAAGAAGTTCCCATGCACTTATCTCCACCCATCCCCCCAACCATCTGCCCCTGCTCTTGGCCTTACCTCATGCCTGGCAAGGGGGGGATCTGACTGTGTGGTGTGGATGCTGGAGTTGGTGGCTTTAAGTCTCCTCCTTCTGCCATGGAACTGCTGGTTGACTGAGGAGTCTGGGGCCCCTGCATAGATCCTGATCCCGCTGTGGACAGAGAAGCAAGTTGAGCAGTTTGCTTGGCATGGAAGTGTTTAACTCTCATAGAAACACACGAATGATCCAGAATCTCTTTGGGAAAGTTCTTCCTAAGGCCTTTCAAGCATGATCACCATTCTTATCAGAGGATCTGCAATGCCAGATCATAAAGAGGGGAATTTGAGGGTTTTGTAGCTCTCTTTGTTTTATATGTAGAGAAGTGATGTGGCCATGACATCACCATGCCGGTGATTCCTTAAGTCACTGCCAGCTTCCCTGGCTATTTCTCTTCACTTCTCCAAGGACCTTGTCTAACCTATTAAACCCTGTAATGTTGGCACATGAGCTCCAGTCAGAACCTCCCAAATCCTGGGTAGGGTGGGATCCCAAATCTGGGATGCCTTTTAGGAGCCTAGGAGCTCCTGCTCTAAAGCATCCAGCATAGTGTCATCCCTCAAGTTCAAATGTTCTTCTAGGCTGATGAGCACAAAACTACTAGTAATTAATGTTTCCAATAGTTACCATTCCCGGCAGTAGATATCCCACTGCTGAGGCCTCCCCAGCTGATGAGTCATTTCAGGCACTCATTACACCCTCAGAGGTCAACACCAGGGCGCATGTGTTTACACCCACCTTCTAGGCACCCTGGCCTTCTTTCCTCCCCAGGCTCGCCCTAGGTCTCAGCCTCCTCTCAGAATGGAGGGTAGGCAGAGGCACTCCCATCAGAGAGTTCCATTCATATCCCTTCCCCACTCCCTCCTCATTCATTACTATCTCAGCTCCCTGGGGAATTCAGGGCTCTAGTCTGAGCTGCATTTTAAGGTGCTGACACCAATGGGCCAAAGCTTCCAGATGGCCCTGCTTTGCTGCCATTTGTCAGTTTCCCCACTCCTCTTGTGCCCCTCCCATTCACCAGTTTACAAACATTTGGCAAGTTGCCAGGTGCACAACAAAAATTAAAAATTTAAGGGCTGCTGCAGAGTACCTCCCAGGGGAGTTTCCACTGCCCACTCTCTAGTCAGCCAACCTGTTAAGCCCTATGGTAGGGCAAGGCAGAGCACAGATCCTTGGCACATCCTGCTGGAGGCAGGTGTAACAGGCCCTCTCGGCCTTCGTGGGGCCGCTGACCCCATCCTTACCAGGAGAGGGAGGCTGGATCTTAGGCTGGGACTTCTTGGAATCAGCAGCTGCAAAGATGTCTGGGGGAGGATCTTCTCCCCGTTCAATCTTGCACTCAAAGGCATAGAGACACTGGATATACTGCTTTTTCAAGGAGCTGGCAGCACTGCTTGATGTGCCCACATTGAGGTTGGTTGCAAGTTCCCGCCATTTTTTGTTCTTGTTGACCTGTATAACCAAACCAGAAGAGTCGGGGTATATCTCCTGCCTGGTTTTCCTGCCCATAAGCCACAAGCCCCACAAGCCCCACCAGGCTGCAAGGTAATTCATCTTTGTAGAATCACAATTCTCAGATAATTACAAAAGTTAATCTTGCTTGGTGGATAGTCCACAACAAGTGTTAAATCTGCAGCTGGCTTAGTTTTACCCTCGGGATGTTCTACTGCAACTATCAGACTGTGCTTATTCAAAAAAGGGCAAATTTCACATTACTAATGGAACAAAATTCAGAATCCAGTTTTTTAGTACACTGCTGAAAAATGGTGTACAAATCATCTGCATATTTAAACCCTATTTTTTTTGAGACAGAAAAAATAAATCTCGCTCTGTCGCCTAGGCTGGAATGCAGTGGCACGAGCTTGGCTTGCTGCAATCTCTGCCTTCCGGGCTCAAGCTTATCTCTTACCTCAGCCTCCCAAGTAGCTGGGATTACAGGAATGCACCACCACACCTGGCTAATTTTTGTATTTTTAGTAGAGACAGGGTTTCACCACGTTGGCCAGGCTGGTCTCTAACTCCTGGCCTCAAGTGATCTGCCCTCCTCAGACTCTCAAAGTGCTGGGATTACAGGGTTGAGCCACTGCACTTGGCCCTAAATCCTATTTTAAATGTACTAATAAAAACTAACATTTTATAAAATGGAGACTTGTGATAGTATCAATGACTATCCTGCTTGACTTACTTCGTCAAACTGGGGATTTACACATCTGATTTTTTTTCTTGGCATAGCACTCCCTGCAAATTTGACATTCTTGTGCCACTGCTCCTCTACATATCTCAGTGACAAACAACCACAGGTCCCTTTACCTCATCAGTCACTGTCCTGATTGTCCAGATGTTCAGGGCCTTATTTATTTTGTTTTATTTATTTATTTATTTATTTTGAGACAGAGTCTCACTTTGTCATCCAGGCTGTAGTGTAGTGGTGCCATTTTGGCTCACTGCAACCTCTGCCTCCTGGGTTCAAGTGATCCTCCTGCCTCAGCCTCCCAAGTAGTGGGACTACAGGCACCTGGTTCACCATGCCCCACTAATTTTTGTTATTTTTAGTAGAGACAGGGTTTTGCCATGTTGGCCAGGCTGGTCTCAAACTCTTGACCTCAGGAGATCCAACCATCTTGGCCTCCCAAAGTGCTGGGATTACAGGTGTGAGCCACTGCACCCGGCCCAGGGCCACCTTATGACTTTTGTACCTCCCCAGCAGCCAACCTACAGTTCTGCCTCCTTCCCTCAGCTTCAGGGCACATTGACCAAGCCCATTTCCCAGATGCTCCCTACAATTAGTCTTTCTGCTCTAGCTGGACAGGTTTTCTTCTTCATGTATTCTTATGCTTATTCATTTACCATATGGTAAGCCTGTCCCAAGGCCTGGGAACAAGGATTTTCCAGTCCCTATACACAAAGGAAGTTCAATAGGTTAAAATGTCTGCTGATATGGTACCCATGATACCAGACAGGAGATTAAAGAGCCACAGAGGGGGGACAACCTAGATGGAGCAGAGGTGACTAGGAATACTTTCTAGAGTGGCTAACACTTGAGTTAAGTCTTCATGGTTGGAGATGGCCTTGGTGGAAATATCCAGACTCCCATCTCTATATCATCTAGGCCAGTCTACTGGATTGGCCACTCCTTCCACTGAAACCCTACTAACACTTTAGATAAGCTGAAGATTCATCTTTGCTTTCTGGGAGCCTTCACAAACTAACTTACAAATAGCACTCTTCTGCCACTGAATTATCACTGTCTTTATAAAAGTTTGATTATAATCATGGCATTTTAAAGGTCTGCATCCTTTTGCAATTTGAAAGACAGGCTCAGGCATTAGGATTCTCTCTGTATCTCATCCTAGGTTCAGTGAACCCTGAAGCCCACCCAATCAGAAGTGAGTGAAACCTAACTCAATGCTCCCTTTCCCTAGAGGCAGGGAAGGCTTGACTATGAGATCTGAGTATCAGGCAGAATGGCAGGAATATGCATGCAGTCACCTCAGAAGCCTTCTGTGGCTTTGCTTCTCATGCCAGTTATGTGGCAGTACGCACGTGTCTTGTTTTGTTTTGTTTTCCTTTGTGGGGGAGGGGAATAAAGCCTGAAGGGAGAAGGAATTCATAACTGACTGTTGGCTGGCTTCATTCCAATTACTTTCTTTTCTGCTGGTGACAGCTGTTTTCCTCTTCTGATTTAGAAGGTTTGGAATAAGTCCCTCCCTGCCACGCCTCCCCGAGCTCAGCCACAGACTGATCCAACAGCAGGCTTCTGGTCTGGTGACTACAGAACACGCATAGGAGGAAAGTCTGCAAGGCATAGTCTGCTGTCTGTCTATGCTGCCTCACCTGTTTGCCTCCTGGGCTGAGTCTACAAAACTGTAAGGTAACAGAGTAGGCGCAAGCTCTGGGTGGTGTACAATTCAGGTATTCACTTAAGTCTTCCATACAGAATAACTAAACACATAATTTCCTACTACTTCTTCCTCTGTAATAAACTTTTTCTACTAAGCAGCTCCTGAAATCCTATCTCCACTGGGAAGCTTCCAGTAATGAGAAGATCTACAACTCCTCTGGCTGCCTCCATACCATCTTGCAGGCTGATTTACGTGGCAGAAATCTTGCTGAAAGCCTTGTTCATTATTTCTAACTTGTGACAGTCCAGTGGGTTATATACTGTTTATATTTTACAAATAAGGAAATTAAGGTTCAGAGTGGTTACACATCTTGATTAAGGTCCTATATGTTGTAAGTGGCTAAGAAAGGATTCAAAACCAGGTCCATCTCCCCAGATCTTGTCTTTGCTACTATGCCAAATTGTCTCCCATGGAATCGGAATGTCCACAGACTTTCCCTAGCTTTGCACCTTAGTGGGACCCTAAATACACGTTAAACTTACTGCCAAAGCCTCACTCTACCAGGGAGGTCTCTGCTTCCTGCCTTATCTTCTGGGAAACCTGTGCTCCCCTGTCTATCAATATTCAACTCAGAGAGCAGGAGAGGATGATGTCCCTGTGGGATGCATGGTACCACATGAAGCCAGTGAGTACCTAGAAAGGGGTTTGTAGAAACCACAGGGGCAGTCAAGTGTTAGGCACCCACTCACCTGAGTCAATCCACCAATCTCCTTCACAGACACATAGAGGCGATAGAGGTCCAGAGGTTTCCTACCCACAGCAGGCAGATTTGTCATGCCCATGGCCTTCTCCTCAGTGAAGGCCAGATAACGGTCCACCCACATCTTCCTCTCAGGCTCACCACCCAGCTCATACAACTTGGTGATCTTCTCATTGGTTGTAGTAGAAGAACTGGATTTCTGGAAGGTTCAGGTCAAAATTCATAGGAATGGGTCAGATTCAAAGCCTATGCTAAGGGTCTCAGAAGTCTCTTGACTGGAGCTGTGTTAAAGCTTCTTAATCTGGGGTGGTCACTAACACCTGCCCTGCCTTCATAAGGTTGAAGGGCCAAAAGGGAACTAGATTTTTTTTTCCAATAAAGGAAGGAAGCTAACACTGAATATATGTTATGTACTGGGTGCTGTGCTAGATGCCTTTATATATTAGGTATTGTAAATTATATATAAATTATATATTAAGTATTATAAAATTATCCCAATTTTTAAAGATAAGGAAGCAGGTACCAGGAGGCAAAGCCTAAGATCTTACAGCTTTTAAGTGGCAGGCTGAGTATCAAATCCTTGTCCAGCTGACATCAAAGCCGCTACTACTCCCACACTACTACCCAGGAGCCTGAATATACTTAAGTACTGTGTTTCAGAGAAATCAAAAAACTTACAACATGATCTTGAGGCAATGGAATGGACTAAGATGAAAAGAAACTCTTTGCCTCTTCTAAAGAAAGGAAGCGAAGGGTTTCCCACCTAGTTGAAGGACTTTGGGTATCATCCTGTCCAAGACAGGAAGATGGTCAAAAGGGCCAGGAGCCAGAGGTGAAGATTCACAGGAGGTAGCAGCTATGATTTTTATTTTCCCTACTTACATAGATAGGGAAAGTAACGTATGGCCAAGGACAGAAATGTTTCAAATGAACTAAATGCTGAGTAGGACCCACAGCTACCACACAGCCTAACATCACACCCAGGACCAACCTAAGGGAAGCCGAGGACTCAAGCCTCAACTGCATTATCTCCTTCTTTACAGAACACACGGTACCATTCCTGCTGCTATGAGTAAGGTTCAGGAAGAGAAGAGCAACTAGTTGCCCATGGCACATCCTATATATCTAGTGCTTGAGTACAGGAGGCACGGTTTCACAGAGGACACCAGCCAAACAGTACAGAGAGTTTGATGCTGCAGGGTCTGGCATTTCCCCCATAACAACAGCTGTGAGAATATTATGTTATTTACCAGGATCCCTTAGAGCAACCCAGACCCAAATCACGAAGCTATTACTCTGAGACCCTTCATGATAAGAAGAGGCAATAGCAGTTTTTTCAGGGACTATCTACTCCGGTGTCATAAAAAGCTGGGATCTTGTCACTCTTTTTTCTTTTTCCTTTTTCCTTTTCCTTCCTAACACTGAAAAAGATAGGACACACAAAGTTGAAAGGAGTCAAGACAAAAATCGCTACCTTGGATTTGGATTCTGTCTTGGGTGTCCCGTCTGCCTTGTTGTTCATTTTGGTGGCTGGCGTTAACTTGACATCCCCAAGACCCATCATCTCTGGGCTGGCTGCCATCCCTGTAAAAGAGAAAAAAAATCTCAAGTCCAGTAAGTTTAGCTGTGATGTGACTCTTAAAGAAATCCCTAGTGAGAATGATGAGCACTTACCTGCAGAATTGTTGGCCATGGTTCCACCCATGGAATATGGGGGTCCCTGAGGGTTGATCATGCCAGCCATACTATTAATCCCTTGTCCATAAGGAGGTCCAGTTCCCATCATGCCCCCTTGATTCATATTGGGGTAGCCTGGTGGCCTAAGGAAGATGGAAAGTGAGAAAGACAAAGGTTAGACTATGAGCTTTTAGATTTGAACTTGAGCCAAATAGCACTGTGTGGTCATCCAGTTATAATTAAAAGGAAAATATTTATAGGTCCCCAAAACTAGAACTTCACAATATCCAGATATTATTTTTCTTTAATTAATTTGTTTTCTTGAGACAGGGTATTCCTCTCGCACCCAGGCTGGAGTGTAGTGGTGTGATCATAGCTTACTGTAGCTTTAAACTTCTGAGCTCAAATGATCTGCCTTCCTCAGCCTCCTGAGTGCCTAGCACTATTAGGCATGCACCACTATGTCCAGCTAACACCTAGATTTTCTTATCTTCTACCTTCCACAAAAGATACTAAGAGAGTTCAAGCTCTAGATAGCAAACAATAGCTCTATTTTTTTTTC
>PVKP010039858.1:0-19853 GCA_004027715.1 Plecturocebus donacophilus
CATACATTTTTCTCAGTATCACATTATACCTATTTTAAAAGTGACCACATAACTGGAAGTAAATCACTCCCCAGCAATTGCATAGCATTTCACAGGTTTAAATAAAATATTGGTTGGCTGCTTATTTGTTATTTTCATCCCCTATTCCTTCCTGTCTCCATTGTTGAGCACAATTATTGGCATAAAAGAGGTTTTTAATACCCATTTTTAGACTGTATTCTAGCCTGGGCAATAAAACAAGAATCCCGTTCTCTCTCCCTCTTTCTGTTTCTTTCTCTCTTTCATTCTTTTTTTTTCTTTCTTTTACTGTTTCTTTCTCCTTTTCTCTCTTTATCTTAAAAAATAAATAAATAAAAATAAAAGAAACCCCGCCAAAATTGGAAAGAAACCCCGCCAAACCCTGCCCAATAGCAGCTGCCCCTGCTCCCTTGGACGCCCGCTGACCGGCAGTCCCGCCTACCCGCCAATAGCAGCTTGCCCCGCCCACGTCCTGTTCCCTCACAGCCAATCAAGACACCCTCACTCGCTATAAAAACCCCGCCTCAGGAAGTCAAGTGCGACTTCTCTGGCCCCTTCCCAGGACCCTAGAACCTTGCCCGGGAGCTGAATAAACTGGAATTTAATTTTTCTTATACTGTCCTCAGTTTCCTCAGTTTAAATTCGACAATAGACCTTACAAAAATTATCAAAAAATTAATAAACTAAAATATTTTCCTTATAATTTTATAGTCAAAATTACATTTAAGAATTTATGCAGAACTTTTTGCTTAAAAAAACCATTCATAACGTCAACTCTATGAGATCTATATCTTATCAGAGACATTCTCAGTAGCATGATTAAATGCTTAGAAAATTCACAGTGGCATGTGGTGTAGAGTAGTTTGTTCAAATTTATATACACACTTATTGAAAGTTTGTTTAACTACTACAAGGGAAGAGGATACCCTAAGGGGTCCAGTTTTCTTTGTCATCCACCTGAATAGCTTCAGTTAACATTAATACACACGCTAGCATAAGAGCATCTGCTTTGAATATGTAAACAGAAGTAGTAAGTTCTGGAATTGAAGGAAACATTTGACTAGTTAAATAATACACTAGGCAACGTCATTATCTAGGTCAGCTCTCGTTAGGAGGATTGTTCCTCACTGAATCAAATACCATAATTAAAATGTTATAGTTTTTTTTTTAGAAATCTTAGTTTTTCCATTGAATTAAAAGGAAAAAAAGTGTGCCACTAAAAATGTCATTGCATTTTAGTACAGTGACTTGGATTTAAATCATTGCAAATATTTAGAATTCAAGAATCACACAGAATAAATCTTCTGATTTTTTATACCATGATATCTTCTATAGTATATTTTTTGCAGCCAATAGAAAAATGTTTCATTAATGAATGATGTAAATCATACTGTAATGCTTTCTTTCCTTTTAAATCAATGATCACTGCTTTCATAACAAGTGCTTGAAAACACGAAACTCAGATCACAGTTTCACATCTGCCATGGAAAGCAGTGTCATTTTGTGAATAGTGGGTAACTTCTAAAGGTCACCTTGTGTGTACCACCGTTTTCATTAGCATACTTTTTTCTGCAAATCTGCTGACAGACAGATGGAGAGATACTGGAAGCTTCTGGGCTTGCCTTCCATAATCAGTAAATGTGGGCATAAGAATGATTAAGTGGAATTAACTGCCTTTTGTTTTATTTTTACTTTAGCTAGTAATACAAAATTTAAAATACTTCTCTAATTCAAGGGCTTAAAAAACCAATAGTCCAGCTAAATGACATTT
Source organism: Plecturocebus donacophilus (assembly GCA_004027715.1). Taxonomy (NCBI): domain Eukaryota; kingdom Metazoa; phylum Chordata; class Mammalia; order Primates; family Pitheciidae; genus Plecturocebus; species Plecturocebus donacophilus. The sequence continues at coordinate 1,790 of PVKP010039858.1, forward strand.
TGCATAGCTTAGCATCTATAAATTTTTTTTGTTAATTTTACTTAACTAATGGCATTTTAGTGATCTGTATATGGATCACCTCAGTTTAAAGTTGTTTTCTTTAGAAAGGAATAACAGTAGTTTCAGGAGTTCTGTTCTTCATTGGCAAATAAAATTACGAAGTTAAATGTTCATAGCTAGGACCGGGAACATGCAACCTGTGGAGTCACACGCACCTCCTGCTTAAAAGTGCGTTGCACTTAAAGTTTGCTGTTGTCTTAACATTCTTAATGACATCTGAATAAAGGGCTCTGCCTTTCCATTTTGCACTGAGCCTTGAAAATTAAGATAGACTGTCCTGCCCGGAAATACGATTTTCAAATGCTGTTGGTAGTTTGAAGCTAGTCTATGCTTAACAAATAATTTGTTGACCCTCCTTCCAATTTTTATACTAATAAAAGTCCATCTATTTACACTTAAATTATTCACCACTCAATCGAAGTCCTTGGTTGATTTTTTGTTACACACTGTAAATGTCATTTTAAAAAAGCTAACCAAGCAAAAGAGAGACAGATTTTCAGATGATATTTGGGTCACAGACCCATTTGGGGTTTTTAAAACACTGTTTGTCTCCCAAAGTAGTAAGAGTAGGGAGAAAGGAAAATATGAAGATTCTCGTTTGAAAATTTGGACAATTTATTTAAATGATAAAATTACATTAGTCAATTGCATATCGATTTCTGACAATGTTCAGTGATTTGTTTGTGTGTATTATTGCTACCATCACCTTCTGACTAGCAGGAACTATATTGAGGTCATTGTATCACTGACAGCCCAGGAAAACCTCAAATTAAACGTATTCATGGGCTTAGTGTTCTACAGCCCAGTTAAGGGCATCTAAAACCCAAAGTGACAATGCAATTTACTTCTGGGGGGAAAAAGAGCAATCTGGAAGCCTCCGGAAAAATAAGTATGATAACTCGAGGCTGAATCATTTCAGCACTGATGAATCCAGCCTGCTGCCTCTAATAGATAAGTAGTAAACCATTTCTAGGATTGCTCTCCCCCAACCATAAAGGCATACCCTTAAGACTGACATTTCCACAGTGATGAATGTTAGATGAAATCATATGAAATGTCAAAATAAAGACAGAAAGAAATCAATAGTTGTGCAGATGAAGCTATGTAAGGTCAATAGTTTTGTAGTGTTTGTGACCTGCCACCCATGTTTTTTTGTGTGACAATATTTTTTAATGTGCAATAACTCCAAAGCACTGAAAATTAATTTTTGAGATGGAATTACCTCTTGACAAGGATGTAATTAAATTCATCCTTTTTTTCCCCCCAGAGATCACAGAATGACGTGGTAAATAAGCTGCCCCATCAAGGTCAGAAATAGGTTTCTAAGGCCAGGAAAAAAGAAGCATGACTTTCGTCCAAAGGAGCGTCATTTCTCTGCCTATCCCAATTCTCTGCAGCGTCACAGACTGCGGAATCCTCTTCCAAACCTCTCACGAACATATGCCTTGGGCATGTGCAGTTGAAAAGGAATGCATGTGTGGATGAGGAGAACTTTCTCTCTCGGTGGAAGGAGGAAGGGGCTGATAACATGTTTCTCCATCGCTGGCGTATTCCTCCTTCCCTCTCTCAAGACTTTTACTCCACTCCAGAGCATCTGCCAGTAACCAGATCAGTCATCTGTTGTATTTCAGACCCCCACTTATATTTCTTCAGGATTTGCCTTATATTTTATAAAAAGAAAGTTTTACCACAGAGAAAGGAAAAAAATACAACTATAACTTTTTCATTACTTAAAATGCAGCAGTTTATAGCACAGCAGAATGTCACAGAAGATAGAAAATCTTAGCCTGGAGAATTAATTTACTAATAAAAATTTGTTGTGTTATACTAACTGACGATTTCTGTGTTCTCTGGCTAAAATAAGATAAAACTTTATTTACTGAGAGTAATAGATACTGACAGTGTGTGGTTAAGATTGTAAACTTATGCCAATACCGAAAGAGAACACTGAAAACAGAGAAGAATAAATAAAGAAAGAGGGTGAGGAGATAACTAAATCAGGTCTTTAATTCTCGATTTTAGAGTGAGTATTTAAAGTGAGGTTTTGTGAAATGAACTGATGTTCCACAGTCATCAACATTTTCAGATAACTAACTGCTTGTCTGAATTCTAAACTACCACTAAAGTTATGATATGACTAGTAGAGTTGCACTTTGTACTTAGTATTCAAAAGTTTTAAGTGTGTCATTAACTTTACCAAAAAATATGTACTTTACTTTGGACTGGCTCAGGATATAGAAATACTTTAAATAATATTCAGAAAAAATGTAAAATTTATATGCAAAATATTTTTTCTTTTTTTTTTTCTGAGATGAAGTCTCACTCTGTTGCCCAGGCTGCAGTGCAGTGGTGCAATTTGATCTCATTGCAACCTCTGTTTCCCGGGTTCAACTGATTCTCTTGCCTCACTCTCCCAAGTAGCTGGGATTACCACGCCTGGCTAATTTTTTTGTATTCTTAGTGGAGACAGGGTTTCACCACATTGGTCAGGCTGGTCTCAAACTCCTGACCTCAGGTGATCTGCCCACCTCGGTCTCCCAAAGTGCTGGGATTACAGGTGTAAGCCACTATGCCCAGACTTTTTTCTGTCTTTTAAAAAGTAAGGTAGTATACACAATATTTGATTCCACATTTGAAAGGAAAAACAATGTCATGTCAAGCTGAAAAGGTCTAGAATACTGAAATGATTAAATAATAAAAATTAAAATTATCTTTGAACTAAAGTTTTACTGCAAAGAAAGAATTGAGCCATTCTCTTCTTTCACAGAGGCTACAACTAGATAAATGGGTTTAAACTGAAGCAAAAAAACTGAATAAATTATATTATATGGAAGTGTCTCTAATGATAAAAGTACAAGTGGTATTGTAACAGAATTTCTCCAAGAATTCTAAATGTAAAGGGACAGACTGACATCAACCTTGGATCATTTAATTTTGTCAAGTTTGCAGTCATATAACTTACTTAAGTCATTTCCCTTTTCCATCTATTATTTGTGAGAAACAAATTCTACTACTGGAATATTGTTCATTTAGAGGGAATCCTTCCCAAATCATTTTATGAGACCAACATTATCCTGATACTAAAACCCAGCAGAGACTCAACAAAAAAAGAAAACCAGGCCAATTTCCATGATGAACATCGATGCAAAAATCTTCAATAAAATACTGGCAAACCAGTTACAACAGCAAATCAAAAGGCTTATCCATCATGATCAAGTAGGCTTCATCCCAGGCATGCAAGGCTAGTTCAACATACGCAAGTCTACAAATGTAATCCACCACATAAATAGAAACAAAAACAAAAACCACATGATTATCACAATAGATGCAGAGAAGGCCTTCAACAAAATTCAACAGCCCTTTATGCTAAATTCTCTCAATAAACTAGGTATTGATGGAATGTATCTCAAAATAATAGAGCTATTTATGACAAACCTACAGTCAATATCATACTGAATGAGAAAAAACTGGAAGCATTCCCTTTGAAATCTGGCACTAGACCAGGATGCCCTCTCTCACCACTCCTATTCAATATAGTATTGGAAGTTCTAGCCAGAGCAATCAGGTAAGAAAAAGAAAGGGTATTCAATTAGGAAAGGAGGAAGTCAAATTGTCTCTATTTGCAGACAACATGATTATATATTTAGAGGGCCCCATCCCCTCAGCCCAAAATCTCCTAAAACTGATAAGCAATTTCAGCAAAGTCTCAGGATACAAAATCAATGTGAATAAATCACAAGCATTCCTTTACACCAATAACAGACTAACAGAGAGCCAAATCAAGAGCAAACTCCTATTCACAATTGCTACAAAGAGAAAAAAATACCTAGGAATACAACTAACAAAGGATATAAAGGACCTCTTCAAGGAGAACTACAAACCACCGCCCAAGGAAATAAAAGAGGACACAAACAGACGGGAAAACATTCCATGCTAGTGGTTAGGAAGAATAAATATTGTGAAAATGGCCATACTGCCCAAAGTTATTTATAGATTCAGTGCTATCCCCATCAAGCTACCAATGATCCTCTTCAATGAACTGGAAAAAACCACCTTAAACTTCATATGGAACCAAAAGAGAGCCACATAGCCAAGGCAATCCTAAGAAAAAGAACAAAGCGGGAGGCATCACACTACCTGATTTCAAGCTATACTACAAGGCTACAGTAATCAAAACAGCATGGTACTGGTACCAAAACAGAGATATAGACCAATATTACAGAACAGAGGCCTCAGAAGAAATGCCACAGATCTACAACCATCTGATCTTTGACAAACCTGACAAAAACAAGCCATGGGGAAAGGAGTCCCTGTTTAATAAATAGTGTTGGGAAAACTGGCTACCCATGTGCAGAAAGCAGAAACTGGACCCTTCCTGACACCTTACACTAAAATTAACTCCAGATGGATTAAAGACTTAAACATAAGACCTAACACCAGAAAAACCCTAGAAGAAAACCTAGGCAAAACCATTCAGTACATAGGCATAGGCAAGGACTTCATGACTAAAACACCAAAAGCATTGGCAACAAAAGCCAAAATAGACAAATGGGATCTAATTAAACTCCAGAGCTTCTATACAGCAAAAAGGAACAATCATTAGAGTGAATCGGCAACCAACAGAATGGGAAAAAACTTTTGCAATCTACCCATCTGACAAAGGGCTAATACCCAGAATCTACAAAGAAGTAAAACAGATTTACAAGAAAAAAACAAACAAACCCATTCAAAAGTGGACAAAGGATATGAAGAGACACTATTCCAAAGAAGACGTATATGAGGCCAACAAATGTATGAAAAATGCTCATCGTCACAGGTCATTAGAGAAATCAAACCAAACCACATTGAGATACCATCTCATGCCAGTTAGAATGGTGATCATTAAAAAATCTGGAGACAACAGATGCTAGAGAGGATGTGGAGAAATAAGAACACTTTTACACTGTTGGTGGGAGTGTAAACTAGTTCAACCATTGTGGAAGACAGTGTGGTGATTCCTCAAGGACCTAGAAATAGAAATTCCATTTGACCCAGCAATCCCATTACTGGGTATATATCCAAAGGATTATAAATCATTCTATTATAAAGACACATGTACATGTATGTTCATTGTGGCACTGTTACAATAGCAAAGACCTGGAACCAACCCAAATGCCCATCAATGATAGACTGGACAAGGAAAATGTGGCATATACACACCATGGAATACTATGCAGCCATAAAAAACTATGAGTTCCTGACATTTGTAGGGACATGGATAAATCTGGAAACCGTCATTCTCAGCAAACTGACACAAGAACAGAAAATCAAACACCGCATGTTCTCACTCACAGGCAGGTGTTGAACAATGAGAACACATGGACACAGGGAGGGGAGCATCACACACTGGGGTCTGTTGGGGAACTAAGGGAGGGACAGTGAGGGGTGGGGAGTTGGGGAGAGATAGCATGGGGAGAAATGCCAGATATAGGTGACCGGGGGATGGAGGCAGCAAACCACATTGCCGTGTATGTATCTATGGAACAATCCCGCATCATCTGCACATGTACCCCAGAACCTAAAGTACAATAAAAAATAAAAATAAAAAAATAAATTTGAAAACTTATAAGGGCCCTAATAAAAAAAATAACTTGTATAAGTAATAATTAGTAGGAATCTCAATAAATGTTCGCTTGAAATAAACCACTGAAGTAATCAAAAGTGTGATATTTTATCAAGTATTATAGTTACTCAATTTTGTTGCTTAACTTTAAAGCTGTTGTTATATTTAAATAATACCATGGACAGCTCATATTCCTAGTCATTGATTTAATAAAGAAATACTAAGTGAGTTCAGTGAATTAAGGAAGATTTGAGAAGTCCAGACTCTGCTGTGCATATTATTCCTTTTAAATTAGAGTTTTATTTCATAAAGCATGGTGAAATAAGATAGTAACTCAAAAATATTTATTAAATTAGCAAAAGAGTGGTAATAGGAGACTTTAACAAGAAGAATTTCAGTTGCTTTAGAAGGGGAAGCCAGAATATCACCAAGAACTGGTGACAGGGATTGAAATCTACTTGTTCAAGACACCAAGTGTGAAAAGAAACACAGAGTTTCATAGGTGGGCACCAGAGGCTAAGTTCCAACTGAGACATTAGGAGAATATTTAGCTGGATCTCTGCTTTACATTGCTAGTTGATTTTAAGCAAGTTCTTTAAACAATCTAAGCCTAAAATTCTTCAGCAGTGAAGATTTCTGGTTAGATGTTTTAGGAGTCTTCCAATCTCATGTCACATGTCCTCCTATAGCTCTCATCTTTACATTTTCAGTTTTAAAATGAGTCTGAACTTTAACATTTTAAAGTTTCATGATGGCACAATTGTGTTTCAGTCAGAGCCTGTGATCCCTCTATAGATTTATGTATTTCTCCCAAACAGACCTCAGCTCCTATTTGATTCTAAACTCTTAATTATGTATCCATATACTGAGACCTAGTAATCTAGCTCTTGGCTCCTTTGCATGCAGGAAGAGATAATTTTCAGAAAAACTTTCTAAAAGTCTTCAATGTATGCCTCTTCAGTGGTCAGCCAAATGTAATCCCTTGGTCCCCTTTCCACTTAACACTCCTTATAACCAACAGTTCTCCAGCTTCCGTGTGAATTGCTCCTTGGGATCCCATGGTGCCCTGTACCTGTCTTTCCTCTCCTCCTTGTGCACCGGGAATGCCCATTACCATATAGTTCTTCAAACCATGGCAGATCCAGAAATTTCTATGCTTAATTATCTCATCTCCCACAGCCACTGAATGCTTCTGTTTGTCCTGAAAGATTATTTGGATGAATGTCAGACTATCGATTAGCAACAGCTAAGATCATTATAGAATTTAGTTTCATGAGGGCATAAATTAGAAAAAAAGCTCCATGCATAATGATGACTATAAAAGGAGCCCAAAGTTACAAGTTTGTAAAACAATCTACTATCAGGCAAATTTGAAGGGTATATCAAAACAAAAAAGGAAATGGAAAAACAATCATAAAACTATAACTTCCAGGATAAATTTTGTTACTCAATTATGATGACTACCATGGTAACAATGAGTAACAATGAGTTTAAAATAGTGTTTGCCATGGAATTAAAATTAAACACTTTTTTGTTTATGAAGGCATCCCTGTAGCTGGGTTACACATCAGGACAAAAGAGAACTTATAGTTCTGTAGTATCTCTTATCATTTCACTCTGAGAAGAACTGAATGAGGGGAAGGCCACAACACTGGTGATCTCCCGTAGTTCCAACCATCGACATCATGGATTTTGTCGGTCCCCTTTTGGGAGATATACTTTTCTTACAGAAAATCACAACAGGGCTGACAGTGACACAGCTGACTTTCCCTGATCACATTTTTTTTTGTTTTTTTCTTCCTGTCCTGAAATGGCAACAATAAATACTATTCAAGTTTATAAGGTATATATGTGTTGTTTTAGGTATTATAACTTGGTACTGGATTAAATTAATTAAAAGCATATTGAATCAAATATATAACGACATGCTAGAATGTAGGTAATACTGTCTTTTTAAAATTTATCTGTTAATCTCTTTCATGTTTTTAGATGAAACAACTGAGGGCCATAAAGTTTACCCCAATTTTCTAGGACCATACAGCTAATTAACAACATCTGGGATATTTTTGTCTTTTGGAATCCAATACGAATCTGTTTAGATTATAAATATTTTTACTTTAATTAAAGCTTTACTGATAACTTCTCAAAATGTTTGAGAAATTCTCATTTTTTGGATATTTCTCTAATTGTTAGTAAAACTACTTGTAAAATCAAACTAGAAACAAGGTTGATTTCACAGTAAAGTTGGCATTTTAGCTGAAAAATGTGAATAGACCTGATGTAAGGAAAAAAAACCTGAATCTAAAAATAAATGACATAAATTTGCTAGGTTATTCCAATATTTATAAAATTGAATCTGAATCATCAAACATATTTTATAGCAACAGGGTATGGATTATAACACTCTGCTCTTAAGGGGACCATCAGAATAAATGACACATGACACTTTAGAAAATGAAGCAATCCCTGGAAAGATGCCTTATCTGTGAGGTTTTCCTGTGTGTCTGGAACACTATTTATCTGATCTTCTTGATTGGTGATCCTGGGCAGGGGGCACAATATAAGACATATGAGTGCATCTAATCAGAGAGTGTTTTCATCTTAAGACTTTTTATTTTCTAAAATAAAATTTTCCAATTGCCAATATTATTATTTTTTCTTCAGCAAGCCTATAGTGATTTTGTCCCAATTATTGTGTAATTATTGATCTGTCTGTTTTGGTTTAAATGAAATAGCTAACAGGAAGACAGCTAGTATTTTCTCATATCTTGAAGGAAATATATTTGGTAAAACTTAGTCAATCATTGCATTATTACTTCATTTTCAAATCATTTAATATGACACAATAATTTAAGGGTTCTAAATAATGTTTGAGAGTCATTAATTATATACAACCTATTAGCTATATATTTAAGCAAATAAATTTCCATAAGCCTTTTTATGTAGACCCAGCTCTAATAGGCCTGACTTTAATGAAAGAAAGATTTATGGGATAGCATTTTGATTGTAGTTTGTTTTGATATTTTATACAAACTTATAGAAAGATGCACATGATGGTGTGAAGAATATAGTGTGATAAATAAGAAGATCTGCGTTAAATACTGGCTCTTGCACTTTTCAGTATGTGAATCTCAGTTTCTAAATCTGTGAAATGGTAATAATAAACACTTCATAGACTTGTTAAAGAATTAAATGGTGTAATTACTAAAGCTTTTTTATGTTTTGAACAGCTCTGTGCATACGACTTTACACCAACAATAAAATTTCACTAAAAATTTCTCCTTTTCCCCTAGTTTTCAAAGCCACTTTTAAGAAATATTTTGTATAAATGAAATTTTGCTGTATGATATCTAAATAATATACCTCCTATATTTCAAATTATTTGATTCTACTCCCCTTTGTCTATTATCCTTTCTTTTTGTAGACAATTTTTTTGATAGAGTGGGCTGCACTCACTGTTCACACTTCTTTTTGTGAGACCAGTGAAGACATTTAAAAGTCATCTTATTTGGGAGGGGCAAGAAATTTAAGTGTATAATTGTATTTTATGCTGTTATGCCATGACTTTATGCCAAACAACTGAATTCAGCAGGCATACTGCTGTGCAGTCTTTTCTGTTCCTTTACGTAAACTTTATTTCCTGTGATTCCTGTTTTTAAACTGCAAAAATTGAAGTGGAAAGGTGATAATGTGCTATGCCTAGGCATCAGTTTATTAGATAGCAACCTATATTGTTTTAAAAATATCTGCATCTATAAGATTTCATCCACAACACTAGTAAAAGATCATTGGAATTACAGTTTTTCCCCATATTTGCAATCTTCTGCAGAGAGAATTTTTTTTTTCTTAGACTCACCCAGGCTGATTCATACTGATTTATTTATTTTTACTATGGTAAGTGTTCAACCAGAAGTTGAAAACACTCTGACTTTTGAAGTGGTAATTTTCATTATTGTATGACAGTTTGTATCTATGAGGTATTTTTTCTGTGTTGCCAATGAAACACCTCTTGCTGGATAAAGATGCAGCTGGTGATAGTGATTTGAAGACTTGGCATGTGTGATATATGTCAAATTGATTACTGGTATGCGTCAGTAACTTTAAGCTAGGGTTCCAAAGTTTTATCATCAACCTTTCATCATTAATTTTGACCATCTTCAACTAAACTTCTACCTTCCTTCCTACTCCCTACACCTCCCTAATATCTACTTGATTTCTTTCTTCTACTGTATTTGTTTCTTCCCATCAACTTTTTAGAAACATTTTAGAATTTATTCTATTGCTTATAAAAATGTTATCTGTCTTGTGTTTGCACGTATGATTCAGAATGAAGATGCTTGTAGTTTCAGCTGTTCAGCTTCTAGATACACTAAACCAAGAAGTACGACTCAGCAAGAAAAATCCCTTGCTGAAAAATCTAAGACATTAGTTGTAATCCTTAGCATGGTTTCTAGTGAGTATTAATTGTTCTTCTCAATTACTGAATTCTAACATTCCTCAACTTTCATGCAGTACTTCTGGTTAGACAAAAGTAGCATCCTAAAATTCTTATGGATCCAGAAGAGACTCCAAATAGCCAAAGCAATCCTAAGCAAAAGGAACAAACCTGAAGGCACCACATTCCCTGATTAAAAAGCGAGTGTAATTAAAACAGCATGGTACTGGCATAAAAACAGATACATTGGCCAATAGGAAAGAGTAGAAAGCCCAGAAATAAACATCAAGTTTATGATCAATTAATTTTTGACAAAAGTGCCTGGAATACACAATGAAGAAAGGACAGGCTCTTCAAAATGGTGTTGGCAAACTGGATGTTTAGATGCATTAGAATGAAACTGGACTCTTAACTCACATTATATAAAAACTCAACCAAACTGGATAAAAGACTTAAATGTAAGACCTGAAACTAATGTTACTAGAACACAACATAGGAAGAAAGCTCCATAACATTTGTCTGGACAATAATTTCTTAGATGAACTCCAAAAGCATGAGCAACAAAAGCAAAAACAGACAAATGGAATTTCATCAAACTGAAAAGCTTTTGCACAGTCAAGGAAATAATGAATAGAGTGAAGAAACAGTCTAGTACTTAGAAGAAAATATTTGTAAAGCATATCTCTGTTAAGGGGCTAATGGTTAAAATATCATATGGAACTTATGCAACTCAAACACGAGAAAACAACCTGATTTAAAAATGAGCAAAGCATCTAAACAGGAATTTCTCAAAAGAAGATGTACAAATGTCCAACAGATACATGAAAAATGCTCAAAACCTCTAATTGCCAGATCAATGCAAATTAAAATCACAAAGAGAGATCACTTCACATCTGTTAAAATGGCTAATATCAAAAAGAGACTAAAGATAACACGTGCTGGCAAGGATGCAGAGAAAAAGGAACACTTGTCCACTGTTAGTGGGAATGAAAGTCAGTACAGCCATTTTAGAAAATACTACGGCGGTTCCTCAAAACCTAAAAACAGAATTACCCAGCAATCCCACTTCTGAGTATATATCCAAAGGAACTGAAATCAGTTTGATGAAGAGATGTCTGCACTTGCATGTTCATTTCAACATTATTCATCATAGCCAGGATATGGAAGGAACATAGGTATCCATCAACAGATGAATGGATAAAGAAAATGTGGTATATATACAATGGAATACTATATATCATTAAAAACAAAGATAATTAGAATTGGAGGACCCTAAAGCAAGTGAAATAAGCCAGACAGAAACACAAATACCATATGATCTCACTTGTATGTAAAATCTAAAAATACTGATCTCATAGAAATAGAAAGCAGAAAGTTGGTAACCAGGAGCTGAGGGGAGGGAGGGAAGGAAGGGAAAATGAGAGATGTTGATGAAAGGGTGCGAAGTTTCAGGAAGGCTGGCCAGGTAAGTTTTAGTTATCTATTATTAAGCATAGTGACCACATTTAACAATAATGTATGTGTAAAAATTTCTAAAATAATAGATTTTTAACATTCTCACTACAAAGAAAATAAGCTGGGGAGATGATAGATTTGTTACATATCATAACTAACTGGGAGTTTCTTCCTGAAACAAAATGTTGGTTTAACATTCAAAAATCAGAAATGTCAGGTTAGGTTTCAAAAAGCAGTAAAAATACGTGACCACAGAATATTAGAGAAAAAAACTTGTATAATTATGTCAATAGATTCAGAAAAAAGAAACTGATAAAATCCCACACCATTTATGTTTAAAAAACTATGCATAGGAGGAAACTTCTTTAATCCAATCTGATAAAGCATATGTATAAAATATATATGCAGGTTGAATATCCCTTATCCAAAATGATCAGGACCAGAAGTGTTTTGGATTTCAGACTTCTCTGGATTTGAAATATTTGCAGATACTTAACTGGTTGATCATCCCTAACCTGAAAAATCTGAAATCTAAAATGTTCCAGTGCATTTTCTTTGAGCAATATGTTGGGGCTCAATAAGTTTTGAATTTTTGAGGATTTTGGATTTTAGATTTCCAAATTAGAAATGCTCAACCTGTTTCATACTTAACAGTGTTCTCCATTACAAATCAGGACCATAACATGGATGTCCATTATCACCACATCTGTTCTCTATTTTATTGGCAGTCCCAGTTAGCATACTAGGGCATGAAAAACATAAAGAATAAAATTAGAAAGTTAAAACCCATCTTTATTTGCAGATAACATAATTGTGTACATGGGGAAAAAAATAAAAGAATCTCATATATTTTAGAATTTATAAATGAATCTAGTAAAGCTGTAGGATACAAGGTTCATGTACAAAAAATCTTGTATTTCTATATGCTAGCAACAATTAAAAAATGAAATAATAGAATCATTAGGTAGAAATACATTAAAAATGTGTAAGATCTCAACACTAAATATTAAAAAAATCGCTAAAAAAATTACACTCTAAGTATATGGAGACACAAACCATAGTCATTGGAAGACTAAATATTGTTGAGATATTAATTCTCCCTAAATTGAGTTATAAATCCAGGGTATTCTCATTCAAAATTCTGGTGGGTGTTTCTTTTGTTGTTTTGTTTATTTTTGTTTTGTTTTGAACAATATATATATATATATATTTTGTTTTGAAAAGCTTATTCTAAGACAAAAAATTGTAAAGGACTTGGAATAGCCAAACAAATCTTGAAAAATATTTCCTCTATATCTCTTCTCCATGCTGAAACATAGACAGCATATAGTCTCTATTTCTTCAAGACAGGAACTCTAGGAACCTAAAACACCTTTCTCTTGTATAAAGGATAGATTCCTTTAGATTTCAAAACTTATAATAAAGCCACAGTGATAAATTCAGTGTGGTATTGAATGAGGAAAGATAAACGAATCAATGGAACACCATAGATTCTAAATACAATCCAGTCATTTGAATTTTTCAATTTCTTTGAAGTTACCAATGCAATTCATAAAGAAAAAGAAAAGATAAATGGTGCTGGAGCAACTTAATATCTGTATACAAAAAAACAAAAAATATTGACCCAGAGCAAATGTGTGTGTGTGTGTATGTGTGTGTGTATGCGTGTGTGTGTGAAAGCATAATCCAAATGATGATCTGGTTCAGAGTGCAAGAGGTTGTGTACAGTGAAGTCTTTAGAGAGATTAGGGCAGCCAGAGAAAATAACCAAAGCTTGAGGAACTACACACCAGGTTAGAGAGGGTCTGTAAGGGGATAATGACAGAACTTCAGAGATGTATTTGAAATTTTTCTTAGATTCATCCATTTTAACACCTTTATCCAAGAGATAGGTGTTTTAGGTTGCTAGAGTTCCTGTCTTCAAGAAATAGTGACTATATGCTGTCAATACGCCCATGTTTTAGCGTGGAGAAGAGATACAGAGGAAGTATTGTTCAAGTTTCAGGACTTTGGCATCCAGAGTTGCTGATGCTTCTCAAACTTACCAGAGCTGGGAAGGCAGCCAGTCCATGGCACCTAATACTGCCTCTCCTTCTAGGTTACTCATCACGTTGATCAAGCTGTCTCCAGGTGGGAAAGGACAGCTAGGTACATACTGTTTGTGTGTTATGAAGTGGATACTTTACAAGAAAGACACCAGAATTAGCTGTACACAGAACACGGATTTTTGTAATCATCTTTGTACCATACAAATGGTTCTCAGAAAGAGTTTGGCAGATTCATTGCTTGAGCTATTTCAAGGAATGACAAACAGTTAATAAGTACTTATGGAATAATTCGTATATTTAAAACACTTAATGGACACTTTGGATGCCAATAATTTAAGTTATAATGTAGTTGGGAGAGGATCCATTAAAAATTCATGTGAGGATCAGCAGTTGTTGAGGGCTTATTACGTTTAAGCTGGAAGGGTATGTCAATGCTCTTTCTCTCATTTGAGATACTGACTTCAGTTCACCACCACTACCAGGAACGACGAGGCAGTGTGATCAGACTCTTTTTGTGTCTACAATCATATTTTTGAGCATCAATTTTGAAGGCAATAATGAAAATCAAAATCATACATACTATTCTCATATTCTCCACAGGTGAAAATCAGTGATGGTTACCTTAAGCTTCCCCAGGATTCAAGACTCAGGTATACTTCATGAAATTCATTTTCATCTCAGTCTCCTTCCTAGATATTTTAGTGGTTCCTAGTGGTCTGTAGAGGCTGGCCTTTTCCAGATCAAAAGGGCTTTTCCTTTTCAAGTTGATGTGTGTTCATTAATGTTTTTCACAACACCCACTGCCTGCCAGCAAACCCACTGTGAGAAAGTATTTCTTTTGTCGAATAAACTTATTTGAATTGGGTTTTTCCGACATTTGCAATACAGATGCTTCTAACCAATATAGTACTGAAAATGTAGGAAGAGACAGAGTTCTGAGAGAGGAGTGGTGGGAATGGGAAGTAGGGTTAAAGATTTTGGCGTTATTTTTTAAAAAGCCATTGAAGTCTTTTAACCAAAAGAGTTATATACTCAACCTATTTTCTGAAGATTTATTAATGAATCTTTAAAATAAATAATAGTTTTCACAGATGTATTGTGAAACTTCACAATATTATTGTTAGTTATTATTTGATAGTTCAAAGTTATTATTATAGTTCAGCGACTATGGTGGTTACTGTAAACAGTTAAATCAATGACTTGGAAAAATGCTCATCTTTTAATCTTGTTTTATAGCTTTTAAATTATGAAGGTGGTTACTAAAAACATTTTGTTTGTTAATCATAAATTTTATTAGACATCTTCCCCAGGGTCTCATTCTGTCAAAATGTGTTTGCTGATTATACTTTTTCTGAGTACTTACACAGAGTATTATAGAAATTATACTAGAACGTATCTTCTAATTAGTGGAGTAGCTTTGGGGATAGAGAAATAAAAAGAAGATAATTAAAGACATAAGTACTTAAATATCTTACCAATAACTACTAATTTTTAAGTTAATTCAGTTCCTATTATCAGTGTATAGTTAACTTAGATATTTGATTTCTGTTATAAATAATATTTTCTAAGTATAAAAAGTAATTTTCATATTAGAGTTTTATAGTTTCTCATTTATATTTAAATACTTAACACATATTACTAAATAGCTGGTATTTAGTTCTGGAGGTATCTGATTATTTTAATGTCTATTACTAAATTTGAATCATGAAAAATTTCTTGTACAATATCGTACAAATTAAACAGATTGGGAAACGAAGAGTGCCTTGCCCTGGTTTTAATGGGTAAGTAAACAGTAAATTGCCCAGTGTCACTTCCAATAAATTAAGACAGTTTTGGAGTAAAAATAACTTTAAATGTTATTTTTATGTGTCTATATAACATAAAACAGACTCTGTGTTAGACATACAGTTAAAATGGTTTTACAATACATTTTATATGTTAACTAAAATTTTACGCCTTGCTTTCTTTATAATTTCTGAACTAAATTTAGAAAGTGTATACAAAATAAAGACCACATCAACAAATTAACCATTCAAGGATATGTTGTCTTTGCCTTTCTCTCCCTCCCTCCCTCCTTCCCTCTTTCTCTTTCCTCATCGTCCAGTCTGGAGTGCAGTGGTGTGATCTCGGCTCACTGCAACCTTCACTTCCTGGGTCCAAGCGATTCTCCTGCCTCGGCCTCCCAAGTAGCTGGGTCCACAGGTGCGTGCCACCACGCCCAGCTAATTGTTTAGTTTTATTTTTTTTAGCAGAGGCGGAGTTTCACTGTGTTAGTCAGGGTGGTCTCGATCTCCTGACCTCGTGATCTGCCCACCAAGGCCTCCCAAAGTGCTGGGATTACAGACGTGAGCCACCGTGCCTGGCCCACAATGTTTCCTTTATAGGTGGTGGGTTCCATACTGAGTGATTTTAAAGAACATGATTACAGGGTTATAATTTCACTTAGGGAGTTTGGGGACAGATGCGTTTGACAAGAGTAACAATGGAAAGGGGATTATAGTTGATTACTGTAATCATACAGATGGCAAATAATCCTGGTTTGAATTAAGGAAATAAGTGGAATTAGAAAAGCGGAGGGCAGGGACATAATTTCAAACACAATTTGTAAAAGTATGAAGTGAAGACTGATGAGTTTTGGGAGCAAGAATAAATATAAGGAGTTAAAGACAGATTCCAGGTTGTGGGCTGAGTGTACAGTATTGAAAGCAACACAGAAAAATGATATGAAAGGGAAAAAAAAGAAGTTTGATGGAAGAGGAGAAGACACTATAGTGAGTTAAATTTTGGAAATGCTGAGTTTATGTTGTCTATGATAAATATAGATTAGCCTGCGCAGTTGAAAATCTCAGTTTGAAACTTGGTAGAGAGAGATGGGTTGAAATGTAGAGTAAGATAATTAGTGGAATTAGTAGAACTGTACAGATGTAAAATTCAAGCATGCCTTTTAACACTACCAATGTGCTATATAATTGCTTTTTTCCTGAAAGACACATAAACTATATTTTCAAATGAAAAAAAAAATTCTTCAAGATGTGGAGATTCATCTTAAATACAGGAAAAGTGCTATAAATCTGACTCTAAGAGTAGATATCACCTTTAAAGAAAAAAAAAGGCAGGAAAATGTAAAGACAAAAACTAGTATTTTCTGGCATCTCCAAACTAAAACTAAAACATGTATCTGAGTTCTGTCAGAGCTCATGACAGCTAAGTATGGCTAGATTTATGTATTATATTCTGATGGGGAATCTGACATGTACCACACATGATAAAAATAGCCCAATACCACGTTTTCATTATCATTGCCTTCCTCATAATCCTTCTAACCCTCTGCGGCATGTTCAGGTTACATTTGTGCACGCTGCTTTTACAGGCCACTTACTAGTGGTGAGATTAGAATCTGAGTCTGGGGCATCTGACCCCAGCTCTATTGTATGAAATTTCAGGAGC
This sequence comes from Plecturocebus donacophilus, assembly GCA_004027715.1. Lineage (NCBI taxonomy): Eukaryota > Metazoa > Chordata > Mammalia > Primates > Pitheciidae > Plecturocebus > Plecturocebus donacophilus. The sequence continues at coordinate 18,837 of PVKP010039858.1, forward strand.
TGAGACCTTGTGAAGCCCCTGAAGCTTAAACTGGCCTTATCTCTAGGGGAGTGGGTGGGGCCGAGGAAAATGGCATCCAAGCTGACAGTGAAAAGATGTGCAGAAGCCACAGAGCCTTAACTAACTAGATAGAAGCAGATGTTTCTAGAATAAAATGCATTGTGAGGAATATGCTGAGGAAGAGTTAATGAGCTCTGCTGCTAGAATCAAGTCATAAAAAATATTTCACAGCTCAATTTGATGTTAGATTAGGCAACTGCCACCAATATTCTATTTACAAAACACAGGGAGGGGAATGAAATCAATACATAAGGTAACAGCAAAATCTGACCACAGAGCTTAAGGATTTGGCTTCTCTAGAATGTTAAAAAGAAAAAATGTAGGTGACAAGTGAGTCATTTGTGGAAATAACCTACTTAAAAAAATTTTTTTTACATAATTGGTAGGCCATATTTTAGGGGGACACCCAAACTCCAAAAGGTAGTTCACAGAGTTCAGGATATTAATGTGCCTCGTCCTTTAAGCAAATTCCTAGCTTGCGACATTTAAAGCTTTAATATTAGTATCTTCAAAATTAAAAGAAACAGAAAATACTAAGAGAAAATTCCCTCTTGCTTTTTTCCTGTACATCCAGGATTTTAGGTTGTGTTCCTGAGAGGCAGATAACCTATATAAGGACTCTCGTGTCTGTGGTTCCCTGGGAGGGACCCTGCAAGGGCATGGGAAAGGAAGAGGAAGGGGAAGGAAGCTGGAACAGGTGCGTCCGCGAGCACTGACTGCTGAGTTTAGCAAGCTGGGGGTGTTATCCTCCCCCTCCCCTTTCTGCCTGCTGGGGTCCCCCAGAGTGTTAATGCCCTAGTACTGCTGGGGTCCCCCAGAGTGTTAATGCCCTAGTACTGCTGGGGTCCCCCAGAGTGTTAATGCCCTAGTACTGCTGGGGTCCCCCCAGAGTGTTAATGCCCTAGTACTGCTGGGGTCCCCCAGAGTGTTAATGCCCTAGTACTGCTGGGGTCCCCC
>PVKP010039859.1:0-19851 GCA_004027715.1 Plecturocebus donacophilus
AAAGAAAGAAAGAAAGAAAGAAAGAAAGAAAGAAAGAAAGAAAGGAAGGAAAGAAAGGAAAGAAAGAAAGAAAGAAAGAAAGAAAGAAAGAAAAGAAAGAAAGAAAGAAAGAAAGAAAGAAAGAAAGAAAGAAAGGAAGAAAGAAAGAAAGAAAGAAAGAAAGAAGGCATCACAGAAAACTTCCACTTTCCCAGCTCTTCAATATGCTGCCTTTTGGCATTTAGGGTGGATTTGGCAAAAGGGGCCATCATAGAGGCAGAGTCGCCACCTTCGGGAACACGAATGGCTGGGTCTAACTTGTCAACTGGGAAACCAAACTCATAAACTGACAAGGAGCCCAGAGGCCAAAGCTGAGTTTGACTCTGCAGATTGGGATGCCACAAGGGATCCAGTGAAGTCTTCTCTCTTGGTCAAAGACTAGACACTGGAGGTAGGGAAACAACTTCTTTTGGGAAGCAACACAAAGATTATGACTTAAGGAACACAGGAGAGGAAATGAAAAGAGAAGGATTAAGATGAGTAACAATGGAAAGCATGCTACAAAAGTTCATACAAGCATCATGCTTTCAAAAGGGCTTTAAGGCCAGGTGTGGTGGCTCATGCCTATAATCCCAACACTTTGAGAGGCCAAGGCGGGAGGATCGCTTGAGCCCAGGAGTTTGAGACCGGCCAGGGCAATATAGTGAGACCTTGCTTCTACAAAAAAATTTTTAAATTAGCCAGACGTGGTAGTGTGTGCTTGTAGTTCCAGCTACTCGGGAGGCTGAAGTGGAAGGGTTACTTGAGCCAAGGAGGTGGAGGTTGCAATGAGCTGAGATTGTGCCACTATACCACTGCACTCTGGCCAAGGAAATAGAGTGAGACCCTGTCTCAAAACAAACAAACAAGGCTTAAAAAAAAAAGTTCACCCAAGCCACCCAAAGTGCAAAGGCAAAGCTTGTGGCACTATTCCAACAGCAGCTGTCTTTGGTCCCAGCAAATCTTGGGTAGGAAGAACTAGAAGTCAATAGACCTGCAGAGGGAGGACCACTTTACCCTCTCTTGCACGGAGCCTTGCAACTACTTCCAAGGAGGATCACCCCTTCCTGCTCCTTGGGGGCAGTCCCTGGACAGACACAAAGGCATACCCCTAGGGCTCTGGTTGGCAGTACCTGGCCACAGAGATCCAAAGACGGCCCACAGTGCATATCTGGGAGTCTTCCTCATCCTCCAGGGTGTAGTTCTCCCCGAGTACCTTCACAGGCTGCCCAGCATGAATGGTGCCACTCAGCACCCGGCCAAAGGCGTGAAACTGAACTCCATCATCTGTGCTGTACATCTTAGTAGTGTGGCACATCAGGGGACCCTGGAAGAGAAATCAGTGCAGCTTCAACCACATCTACCTTCTGGGGAAGTACCACTCCCCGCCATTTTCCTTGACAGCAAGTACACGAACTCTATGAGAAACTAGAGAAAGATGAGGCAATCTCATCTTCAAATTATGTTCTATCCCATCTCTCTAAGGAGGGTGAACAGGACACATGGCAGAGCAAAAATATTCTCTTCCTTTTTTTGGGAGGATAAAGGCATTGAGGAAGAGACACAGATTTAGGATGGCAGACTGGCACTGTCAACAAGACTACTTACTGTCCCAAATTTCCACTTAAGATTTAACTCAATTCTCTACTGCCTGTGTATTTGTGATGAGAAACTAGATGGCCTAAGAAATGGCTGGGAAGGATGTTTTTAAAAGCCAGGACTGACAAGATTAGCTACCATTTGTTGAATCTTTAGTATCTGCCAGGCAACATGCTGAACACAACCATAACACTTCCTTAATCTTATTTAATTCTCATAACCACCACTCACATTTTATTATGCTCATGTTATAGACCAAGGGCTTGAGGCTCAGAAAATGTAACGTTCCCAAAGTCATAGCACTAGCAGCGGCAATATCAGGCTTTGTATTCAGGCCTGACTGTGCTCATGGGGATGGGGAGGCAAGGGTGGGAAAGAGGGCATTACTCCTGTGACCAGAAATCAGTATCCCCCTACAAAGGAAGGGAACACAAATCAGAGAACCGGGGAGCCACGTGGCCTTACATCAGGGTCACAGTCACTCATGGCCTCGCCGAGGTCAGAGTCCACACCGCCCGTGTAGGTGTGCTCGATCTTGGGCTTGGCGCCCACCTTTGGAGAAGGGATATGCTGCACACACATGTCCACAAAGCCTGTCGATGGAGAAGAGAAAGCCATTACTACATCTCTCCCAGGGAGCAGGGAGTGGGAGTTACTGAATCATTCACAATGGTCAGAAAGCTGAAAGTGCAGGGACTGATTGTTAGCTCTAAAAGCTCTGGCACTATGATTCCAGGAGTGAAGTAATAGCCTGCTTCCTGGGAGTGTGCTGCTAAAAGATTTGGAGTCACTCTGATGCCAAAAAACAGCAAGAAGCAGTTATCAGTGGTACATGGTTCTTTGGAACTCAGCTGACAAAAAGTTTAAAGTACATGAATCTATGAACTTTTATTGGCTATATGCATTTATATGGAACTAAATAAGCATCCCATCTAACATCTACTTAAAACAATTCCAAATCTGACTCCCATTGAGAAACACTGCATGCATTTCTATTCAGTAAGTTACCCTGTTTTCTGAACACATTAATAAATCACATAAGAGGAAACCCCTATGAGCACATTAGGATAGGTGTGTCTGCCTTCAATTGGTATCTAGTGTGTCAGACTGATGGGCAGACCAGAATAATCTATTAAAACTATGCACCTTGGGGGTCCAGACACCTAATTCCCACCAGACTTAGAGACAGTTGAGAAGACCCCTAGCCATCATCCTTTCCACCTCCCTGATTTTACAGATTATAAATCAGTCATGAAGAATTAGATGGCTGGCCCAGGGTCATCTCGTGGAATGGCCAGGGCAGAATCGAGACAGACTCAGGTGGTTTTTCAACCAGTCCAGTGCTCTTTCTGCTGTATTACCTGCCTTCTCTGTAACTAATCCAAGTCTCCCAAGTCCTACCCTAGCGCTTTTTGCACTGTTTCATACCACCCAAGCGTTCACCTTCCCGACTTCCCCCCTGGAAAATATACCAGAACCACAGAGCTTGCCTCCCCATCTCATTTCCTCGAGCACTCATCCTGGCAGGAAAATGTAATTCCTTTTAGGTCTCAAGATGCAATGTGTGCCACCATCCACTAAGGAAAGCAGCTAGGAAAGAACAACAGTGTTCTACATCCCAATCTGTGGTTTGTTGAAAAGATCCTCAGATTGTGGATCACAAGGTGAGGAATTCAAGACGAGCCTGGCCAAGATGGTGAAACCCCGTCTATACTAAAAATACAAAAATTAGCCGGCTGTGGTGGCTGGTGCCTGTAATCTCAGCTACTGAGGAGGCTGAGGCAGGGAATTCCTTGAACCCAGGAGGTGGAGGTTGTAATGAGCCGAGATCGCACCACTGCACTCCAGCCAGGGAGACACAGCAAGACTCTGTCTCAAAACAAAACAAAACCAAACAAAAAGAAAAGAAAAGAAAAGATCCTCATATCTCTGACCACCACTACAGGGTAAGAAAACATTGCTGTGATACCTGTGGCAGGGCACAAGGATGACAGAGTTAAGGGGCCATGAGCACATGATTACCTGTGAACTCGCCAAAGAACTTTTTGCAGACCAGCCTGAGCAGCGGACGGATGTTCAGCTTCAGCTCCTCCTTCGTCAGGTGGATGCCAAGCTCGTCCAGGGTCCGCGGGAGGCTGGTGTCCACATCACCTACAACCTGTGAGGATATAAAACACCATGTCAGCTGTAGAGAGCCTGAGTGTGGTGTTAGAGTGAGAAAAAGGAAGGCCAAAGGAATATCTGAAAAATTACTGCGCAAGTCTCTCTTCTATGGAGAGAAAGCTCTTGGCAAGGACAAAAGTTTGCTTTCAGCGGCATCTCTGCCACCTACCCTTGAAACCACAGGCAAAGCCAATTTGGTTACGTCCCCATCCCAGCCAATAAACCACTCAGACTGACTACGCCAAGTGCTGCCCCCTGGTGTCTGAAAAGCAGCATCTCATCCCATTCAGGAACTCCCTCACCTATTAAATAAAAGTCTATCTGAGATTTCTCAGATTTAGAGGATCACTGTGCGCTGGAAGGAACCAAAAAAGGCCTTCTGGCTGTGGATCCTTTCAGGGCAGGGCCAAGCTAAATCATTCTCAGCAGACTCAAGGTCTCTACTGAGGCCGCCTCTATAAATTTTTTTTATTAACCCATTCCAGTCTGACATGTGATACTAAGTATTTTTCAGCACGAATAAATTTTTATCTCCGTTTTATCTTGTTGCTAGGTTTTGCTGTTTTGTCCACTGGAATGACCACACACATTTTGTGCATGTATGTGTCCACTGTGCTTATTAAACACCTGCATATTTTATTACTGTCTTGGGAGAAAGGTCTGTATGAAAATTTCTGTAATTTTTACCCTTTTAGTCCTATCTTTTAGGCAACAGAAATTCATATAAATGTCACGTTATGGTCTTCTTTTTTGAGACTGAGTCTCACTCTGTCACCCAGGCCGGAGTGCAGTGGTGTGATCGTGACTCACTGCAACCTCCGCCTCCCAGGCTCAAGTGATTCTTCTGCCTCAGCCCCTCAAGTAGCTGGGACTACTGGCACACACCACCACACCGGCTAATTCTATTTTGTGTGGAGATACAGGGTTTAGCCATGTTGTCCAGGCTGGTCTTGAACTCCTGATCTCAAGTGATCTGCCCACTGGGACCTCCCAAAGTGCTGGGATTGCAGGTGTGAGTGAGCCACCACATCCGCCCACATTATATTCTTTGCTTCACAGCATTCCACATGCTTAACTAAATCCTTACCATTTCCTGACAAATTATTTCAATCTGACAAACATCACATATTGTACAAACACATGAACACAGTTTTTTTTTTTTTTTTCTGAGAAAGGGTCTCACTCTGTCACTCAGGCTGGAATGCAGTGGTGTGATCATGGATCATGGCAGCTTTGACCTCCAGGGTTCAAGCTATCCCCTTGGCCTCAGCCTCCTGAGTAGCTGGGACCACAGGTGCACACCACGACTCCCAATTGATTTTTTTTTTTTTTTTTTTTTTTGAGACAGAGTCTTGCTCGTTCACCCAGACTGGAGTGCAGTGGCACGATCTCAGCTCACTGTAGCCTCTGCCTCCCGAGTAGCTAGGATGACAGGCATGAGCCACCATGCCTGGCTATTTTTTATATTTTCAGTAGAGATGGGGTCTCGCCACATTGGCCAGATTGGTCTTGAACTCCTGGACTCAAGTAATCCTCCAGCCTCAGTCTCCCAAAGTGTCTGGATTACAGGCTTAAGCCACTATGTGCCCAGTTAAAACATGCTTTTATTGCTGCAAAGTACTTCATTTTATGGGATGTACCATCAATCATTTAATCAGATTAATGAGCATAATTAACTGACAAACATTTAACTTATTTCCAGTTTTTTTCTTTTCCTGCTCTTACAAATAATGCTAAAAACTGGGGTGGTGGGCTCCTGTCTGTAATCCCAGCACTTTGGGAGGCAGAGGCAGGAGGATCACTTGAGGCCAGAAATTTGAGACCAGCTTGGGCATCATGGTGAGACCTATCTCTACAAAAAATTTTCAAAAAGTTAGCCAGGCATGGTAGCTTGCACCTGCTGTCCTGGCTTCTCAGGAGGCTGGGGTGGGAGGATTGTTCAAACCTAGGAGTCTGAAGCAGCAGTGAGCTATGATAGTGCTATTGCACTCCAGTCTGGATGACAGAGCAGGACTCTATCTCTAAAAGACAAAAACAAACAACAACCAAAAATGCTGTAAAAAAGCACTTTGATTTATATAAATAATGAGGACTTTCACAATTATAACTATAAGTTAAATTCCCATAACTGAGGGCCGGACGTGGTGGCTCATGCCTGCAATCCCAGCACTTTGGGAGGCAGAGGTGGGTGGATCACCTGAGGTCGGGAGTTCAAGACCAGCCTAGCCAACATGGTGAAACCCCACCTCTACTAGAAACACAAGAATTAGCTGGGTGTGGTGGCAGGCACCTGTAATCCCAGCTACTCGGGAGGCTGAGGCAGGAGAATCGCTTGAACCCAGGAGGCAGAGGTTGCAGTGGGCTGAGATCGAGTCATTGCACTCCAGCCTAGGGGAGAAGAGGAAGACTTCGTCTCAAAAAAAAAAAAAAAAAAAAAACCATAACTGAAATGATTAGTTCTAAGTGTCATATTGTTCTCAACAGTCAAGATCTGTTCACAAACCTGCTCTAGGAGAAGGCTTTTCTTTTCTTTTCTGAGACAGAGTCTCACTCTGTTGCCAGGCTGCGGTGTGGAGTGCAGTGGCATGATCTTGGCTCAATGCAACCTCCACCTCCCTGGTTCAAGAGATTCTCCTGCCTCAGCCTCCTAAATAGCTGGGACTACAGGCACGCACAACCATGCCCAGCTAATTTTTGTATTTTTAGTCAAGATGGGGTTTCACAATGTTGGTCAGGATGGTCTCAATCTCTTGACCTCATGAGGTGCCCGCCTCGGCCTCCCAAAGTGCTGGGATTACAGGCATGAGTCACTGTGCCTGGCCTAGGAGAAGGCTTTTCTTTTATACCTTCTCCCTTTGATATTTGTTTTCCATTTTTTGGAGATGGGAGTCTCGCCCTGTTGCCCAGGCTGGAGTGCAGCGGCACAATCTCAGCTCACTGCAACCTCCACCTCCCGGGTTCAAGCAATTCTCTTCCCTCAGCCTCCTGAGTAGTTGGGACTACAGGAACCTGCCACCACGGCCAGCTAAATTTTCTGTATTTTAGTAGAGATGGGGTTTCACCACGTTGCCCAGGCTGGTCTCAAACTCCTGAGCTCAGGAAATCTGCCCACCTCGGCCTCCCAAAATGCTAGGATTACAAGCATAAGCCACTGTGCCCAGCCCCTTTCCTTTTATTTTAATAGCACTTGGAGTACCATAGTGCTCTGGATCCAGAAGATTACTTCTTGAACAGTTGGTAACCAAAAGCCACCCTTTATACTTAACGTAAAACTGGGCAGATTTAGGGACAGAGTGAAGTGTGAGTTCACCAGCTCTTCCACACTGCGCTTAGAAGAGCAGATGTGAACCCAGTGTGGCCTGACACACTCACCTGGGCGAGGATCTTATAAAGGGGCTCCAAGATAAACTCCACGAAACTTCTCTGGGAGCTGCTAGTTGGGGCCTTTTTGGTGAACTTTCGCCTAAAAGGAAAAATAAGAGTTCTGAATGACCCAGAGAAGGAAAGGCACTGTCACTGATCCCAAGAGGCATTGTCTAAATGCTGAATCTGAACAGGAGCCCAGGGGAGGAATGCGTGTGTGACTGTAAAGTTTCCAAAGACAGATTCCTGGAAGGATACATGGTTATGACTCTCCTGCATGCCTGAGCTGAGCTGTAAAGATTTCAGGAAAAACAGCCTCTCACCAGATCAGAGTTTAGGAAGCCAACCCATTTAGGGGAGGAAAGACGGCAGCTTACGTTTAAGAAAAAAGTAGGCTTTTAATCTTTGTACTCTTTCTCTATCTGTTCTCACTTACTGGGAAAATAGATCACCCCTCTGGAAAGTCACATTCCATACTCTACTTACGTCTTAGGGTTGAAGTAGATGTCACCCCACAGCCTTTTAGCAAATTCTTGGTAATTAATGTCACCTATGGGAGAAGTCACACAATTATAATCTATCTAGCAGTGCTGTTCAAAATTCTGTTTCAGGCACCACAAATGGTTCATAGCTGAGAACTTCTAACACCTTCCTTCCCAGGGCCCAGGCATTTCCTTCTAACCAGACAAGAAAACAGGGACACTGAAGCACAAAGAAGGACAGACTGGCCCAAAGTTGACAAGGCTAAGCTGGAGCCAAAATGAGAACCCAAGCCTCTCCATCTCCACCAAGCACTAGGACTGAACTATGGACAAGAGCATGTGTTACCCATTTTCCTTTGATGGAACAGGGTCACCTGTCTGCATGGCATCCCCGATTTGCATCTAAACCCTGTCTCTTCTAGAAGTGGAACTTAATAGTTCTTTCACCCTTTCCTGATCTAGACAAGTTCTACTCTGCTGTCAGTGTGGGCCACCTTCCAACTGCAGTGTCACCCTAAGGCTCTGGCTTGCCCTAGGCCTCAGGTTAGCAATTAGCCCTCTCGAGAGAAAACACCAAAGCCAACTTTTGCCTCATCTTTTACCAATTAATATTTTTAGTCTGACTATAACTGCTAATCCTGGTAAGACTGTACCAAACAATTATGGCTTTTTAAAGTCAAGACCTTGGGTGATACTCAGTTAGATAACTGATATCACCACCTACCTCCTGGATATTTCTACCCAGATGTCAGACTGTCCCCTCACCTTGTATGGCATAAAGGGAATGCCATCAGCTTTTTCCTAAAGCCACATTCCCCTTCAGACTTCTGTTGTCTCCATCAGTAAGGTTACCACCAGAATTTAATCTAAACACAAAATCTTTTTCTTCCCTGCTCCGTTAATTACCAAATTCTCTCCTTTTTTTCCCACATTGTTAGTTACTGAAACCTTCCTTCCTCTGAACCACTGAATGTTTATGCCCTCTGTTACTGCACTTACCATGTAGTATCATCACTGTACTCTTTAAGACAGGGTCTTGCTCTGTCATCCACACTGGAGTGCAGTAGCATGACCTTGGCTCTCTGCAGCCTCCACCTCCCTGGCTAACGTAATCCTCCCACCTCTGTCTCCCGAGGAGCTGGGACTACAGCTCCAACTGTACGTCACCACGGCCAGCTAATTAAAAAAATTTTTTTTTGTAGAGACAAGGTCTTACAATATTGCCTAGGCTGATTTTGAACTCCTGGCCTCAAGTGATCCTCCTACTTTGGCCTCCCAAAGTGCTGGGATTAGAGGCATGAGCCACTGTACCTGGCCTGAACTTGACTCTTCTCGTTGGTGAAACATTCCACTGTTACCTGAACAGGCCATGACTAACACCACCTGGCTCCATGCCTCTTTTTCCAACCCTGGAAATCTGGAAATCTTGGCTTTCTACTCTCTATTTGTCCAAGCCCCATCTCCTTCCCACAGCTTTGCCTGACTCCAAGCCACTGAGGCTGACCCTTACCCCATCCTTAAATTCCCTCAGCTCTATCTGCCTATAGCAGATACTTGGCACTCAGCTCATACTACCACCTCACATTGCCATTCATCACTCTGTGGGATTCTGTCTGTCCAACGGATGAAGTTTCTAGAAGTCAGAAGTTGTTCATCATGCCTTGTTGTATAATATTCCTAGCAGGAGCACATGGTATCAGTTTTGGCAGTAAGTGTAAATGGACTGTAGTTCCAACTCTGTCAATAAGTTCTGTGACCATAGGCATAGGTTCCCCCCGTGTAAAACGAAGAGGAAGGACTCAATGTTCTCTTCCATATTCCCTTCAGTGCTGACTTTCCAGAAGTCAACACATGGCTTTTCATGATAATGCTGCTGCAGCCCAGCCCACAGCTAGCTCTGGCATAAACTAACAGTGGGTTCAAAGGATGAGCAACAATCTCGCCCAAGGCAGAGGACCATTTTCGATCAGAAATGAAATCATCTCCGCATTGTAATTACAAAAGCATCTTCGATTTTGCTTCACATGTTCACACAATGGATATTTAGAAACACATACACTTCTACTGGAACCCTGTTCAGTTTAATTTCATTTATTGTTCATCTACCCATTTTTTAAAAAGAGCCATCTGGGAACAACTGATATACACATCTAATAAAAAGAAAATGGCCAATGGTCCAAAGCTGTGTGAAAAGCACAGATTACATATACATGTGTATATATATATATATATACATGTATATATATATATATATAAAAAATCCGTGGAATATATATATATATATATATATATACATATATACATATTGTTGACCCGTGAACAACATGGGTTTGAATGTCTCAGGTCCAATTATACACAGATTTTTTCTTCTGCCTCTGCCACCTGAGACAGCAAGACCAATGCCTCCTCTTCCTCAGCCTGCTCAACATGAAGGTGATGAAGATGAAGACCTTTATAAAGATCCACTTCTACTTAATGGAACAGTAAATATATTTTTTCTTCCTTATGATTTTCTTGGTAATGTCTTCTCCAGCTTACTTTATTATAAGAATACAGTATCTATAATATATAAACAAAATATGTGTTAATCATCTGTGTATGTTATCAGTTAAGCCTTCTGGTTAACAGTAGGCTGCTAGAAGTTTAGATTTTGGGAGGAGAGAGATCCAAGATGGCTGATTACTAGCAGCTCAGGATTGCAGCTCCCAGTGAAAGTGCAGAGAGCGAGTGGACACCACATTTCCAGATGAATTTTTGTTGCCCACGGACCAGGAGATTCCTAGTGGAGGAGCCCCACGGGTCGCCAGTGCGACCCTTTTGGCTAGCACGGCTGTTTTGCCGGCGCCCCAGTGTGGTGGTTTTTGGTGCGGAGTAAACAGGATGGGGTGTCCTTTTGACTGATGTTTGGAGCTCCGGGAAGGCAGAGTCGCCCATTCAGCTGATTGAAAAAGGGACTGAAGAGGGAAGCCAGACTGGAGATTCCTGGGCAGAAAAGCACCATGAATCTCAACACTGCTGTTTCAGCCAGCGCTGCGGGTCACCGCAGTGAAAATTACAGATTCCGGCACTAGGAATCAACAAGCTGGACGTCCACTCAGAGACCCAATTTGAAAGTCAGTAATTATAAAGATGACAGGTGGATAAATCCACAAAGATGGGAAGAAACCAATGCAAAAAGACTGAGAACACCCAAAATCAGAATACCTCTCCTTCTACAGGGGATGGCAGTTCCTCATCAGCAACGGAACAAGGACTGATGGAGAACCAGTGCGATGAATTAACAGAATCAGGCTTCAGAAGGTGGATAATAAGAAACTTCTGTGAGCTAAAAGAACATGTTCTAACCCAATGTAAAGAAACTAAGAATCTTGAAAAAAGATTCGACGAAATGCTAATGAGAATAGATAATCTATAGAGGAATATAAGTGAATTAATGGAACTGAAAAATACAATACGAGAACTCTGCGAAGTATGCATAAGTTTTAACAGTCAAATTGATGAAGCAGAAGAAAGGATATTAGAGGTTGAAGACCAACTTAATGAAATGAAACGAGAAGACAAGATTAGAGAAAAAAGGTTAAAAAGGAATGAGCAAAGTCTCCAAGAAACATGGGACTATGTGAAAAGACATAATTTACATTTGATAGGTGTACCTGAATGTGACGAAGAGAATAAATCCAAGCTGGAAAATATTCTTCAGGATATTATCCAGGAAAACTTTCCTAACCTAGTAAGGCACGACAATACTCAACTCCGGGTAATACAGAGAATGCCACAAAGATATTCCTCAAGAAGGGCAACCCCAAGACACATAATCATTAGATTTACTCGGGTTGAAATAAAGGAGAAAATACTAAGGGCAGCCAGAGAGAAAGGTCAGGTTACCCACAAAGGGAAGCCTATCAGACTCACAGCAGATCTCTCAGCAGAAACTCTACAAGCCAGAAGAGAGTGAGGGTTAATATTTAACATTCTTAAAGAAAAGAACTTTCAACCCAGAATTTCATATCCAACCAAACTAAGTTTCATAAGTGAAGCAAAAATAAAATTTTGTGCAAACAAGCAAGAACTCAGAGATTTCATCACCACCAGGCCTGCTTTACAACAACTTCTGAAAGAAGCACTACACACAGAAAGGAACAACCAGTATCAGTCATCCCAAAAACTTACCAAAAGGTAAAGAGTATCACCATAATGAAGAATCTACATCAACTAACGGGCAAAACAGCCAGCTACCATTAAATTACAGTATTAAACTCACATATATCAATATTAATCTTAATTTTAAATGGATTAAATGCTCCAATCAAAACATACAGTCAGGCAAATTGAATAAAAAGTTAAAACCCATCGGTACGCTGTATTCAGACCTATCTCATATGCAAGGATACACAAAGACTCAAAATAAAGGGATGGAGGAAGATTCACCAACCTAATGGAGAGCAAAAAAAAAACCAAAAAACAAAAAACCTGGAGTTGCAATTTTCATTCCTGACAAAATAGATTTCATTAGCAACAAAGACCAAAGAAACAAAGAAGGACATTACATAATGGTAAAAGGATCAAAGTAACAAGAAGAGCTAACGATCCTAAATATATATGCACCTAATACAGGAGCACCCAGATACATAAGGCAAGCTCTTAATGACTTATAAAGAGACTTAGACTCCCGCACAATAGTGAGAGACTTTAACACTACATTGTCAATATTAGATAGATCAATGAGACAGAAAATTAACAAGGACATCCACGACTTGAACTCAGATCTGAAACAAGTAAATTTAATAAATATTTACAGAACTTTCCACCCCATATCTACAAAACGTACATTTTTCTCAGTATCACATCACACCCATTCTAAAAGTGACCACATAATTGGAAGTAAATCATTTCTCAGTAATTGCATAGCATTCCACAGATTTAAATGAAATACTGGTTGGCTGTTTGTTATTTTCTTCCCTTATTCCTTCCTGTCTCCATTGTTAAGCACAATTATTGGCATAAAAGAGGTCTTTAATACCTATATTTAGATTATATTCTAGCCTGAGCAATAGAGCAAGATTCTCGTTCTCTCTCCCCCTTTCTTTTCTTCTTTTATTCTTTTTTTTTTCTCTTCCAAAAAAAAAAAAAATTTTGGGACTGGGTGGCTCATTCCTGTAATCCCAGAATTTGGGAGGCCAAGGTAGGCAGATCACCTGAGGTCAGGAGTTTAAGACCAGCCTGCCAACATGGTAAAACCCCATCTCTACTAAAAATACAAGAAAATAGCTGCACATAGTGGTTCACACCTGTAATCCCAGCTACTCGGAAGGCTGAGGCAGGAGAGTGGCTTGAATCCAGGAGGTAGAGGTTGCAGCGAGCTGAAATTGTGCCACTGTACTCCAGCCTGGGCAAAACAGACCTTGTCTCAAAAAAAATAAATAAATAAAAAATAAAAAAACAGGCAAGGCGTGGTAGCTCGGATGTGGTGGCTTACACCTGTAATCCCAGCACTTTGGGAGGTCGAGGTGGGAAGATCACGAGTCAGGAGTTCAAGACCAGCCTGATCAACATGGTAAAACACCATCTCTACTAAATATACAAAAATTAGCAGGGCGTGGCGGCGTGCACCTATAATCCCAGCTACTCAGGAGGCTGAGGCAGGAGAATCGCTTGAACCTGGGAGGCAGAGGTTACAGTGAGTTAAGATTGCACCACTGTGCTCCAGCCTGAGTGACAGAGCAAGACTCCATCTCAAAAACAAACAAACGACTCAAGAAATTAAGATTTGGGGAACACAAAAGTTATACGTAAATTGTTGACATTGAGAAGAGGTCAACACCCCAACTCTAACACTGTTCAAGGATCAACTGTATGTATATAATATGATTTATTTATGTAAAATAATAAAAACAGAACTATAACAAAATGTTAACAGTAGTTATGGCAATGAAATTATGAACGAATTTTGGTTTCTTGACAAGATTTTGTTGAACTTCTACAACAGGCATGTATTAAATTTATACATATTATTTTAAAGAACTAAATTTTTTTTTCTTGCTTTTTGAGACAGGGTCTTGTCCTGTTCCTGGGCTGCAGTGCAATGTTTCGATCACAGCTCACTGCAGCCTCAACCCCCTGGGCTCAAGCCATCCTCCTGAGTTGGGACTACAGGCCAGTGGGACCATGCCCAACTAATTTTTTGTTATTTTTTTGTACAGATGGGGTTTCGCCGTGTTGCCCAGGCTGGTCTCAAACTACTGGGCTCAACTGATCTGTCTGCCTCAGCTTCCCGAAGTGCTGTGATTACAGGTATGAACCACTGCACCTGGTCAAAAAAGACTGAATTTTAATCCATTTTTTTTCACGAGAGCAAAGGGCTCCATGCTGAGAGTGTGGCAGGACAACTGACTAGTAAGAACAGAAAATGCTGATGCTCCACTGCCTACCAGTCATGAGACCTCTCACACAGCCTGTCTGCTCGATTCTAAAAACGGGGTTAACAGTGACTTTCCCCTAAGGAACTGTAACATTGAACACAGAAAAGACTCTCAGTGCACGATTCCTATTGGAATCTGAGGTCACTGGGGAGGTACAAAGATGCAGAGCCAGGGAGTCTCTCACAGCGGGAGTGTGGTCTCAGGGATCTAGTGTTGAGGCTCCAGAAACCCATGATGTTATGCAGCCAGGCATGGCAGCAGAGGCCTGTACATGCTGGCTGTAGGGCCACTGTGAGTTCTCAATTAGACCTATCAAATTGATGTGCACCCTCAAATGGCTGACTAGAAGCACTAACAGTGAGGGAGATGCCACCTGTGAGGAGGAGGTCTGAAAGTGCCTGTGGGCATGGATTATTCCTGTTTTACAAAACCTGTCTCACTCTGGGAGAGACTTTTATTCCTAAAATGAGCTCCCTCTTCTCCCATTTCCTCCTATTCACTTTTATTTTTCTATTGTTTAGAAATACTTAACCTGAAAAAAGGGTCTCAAAGCCAGAAAGACCCCCCAAATGTGATAATAACAGGTGATAAAATGTTCCCCCAGCAGGGTGCTCTGATACAAAGCCCATTCCTGAGCCATTCAGCAGGAAAGGCAGACGGGACTCAGGGGAAGCTGGTGAGACAGACTGCCAGCCAGTGCTTACCAAAGGTGTCGGCGTAGATCTTGGCAAAGGAGCCCAGTGTGAAGCAGATGCTGTACTGGGAGCTGGAGAAGCAGACGTTACCCAGGAGTGGGGAAAGGATCAGGTTCTCATCCGTGGAATACATGCTGAAACAGAGACAGTGGTGAGTGTAGTGCCAGGCTGCAGCAGCCCTGGACACGCCGCCAAGCCGCTTTCAGCCCTCGGAAGGAACTTGCACAAGATACTCAGTTTTGCCAACAGCCTGATCCAAGAAAGTGACATGATGGAGTTGTTCCCTAATTCCCAGTAACAACCTGATTTCCCAGAGCTGGGAACATTCTGCAAAATACTGGAAAAGTTAACTGCACCAGACAGACAAGGGGAAACCTGGAGGACAGAGACAAAATCCTCGGAACACAGGAAATGAATCTAATGTGGTAAGACAGAAATGCAGAAGTACATTTGAGGAAAATCTCAACTTCACAAATACAAGCAGACATAAACATCATTTAAAAAAGAGAAAAGAAAGGAAAAGAAGAAAAGCAACTCTGCTCTTTACTCTCACTGCCATACTCTTGTGTTTGGCTTTATTTTACAGTGTTAAAACTTTCAGTCTTAAAAGCCATGCAGAAACCACGAGCACCCGAGTTCACTAACATTTTAAGAAAACCAGTTGTACAAGGGGATCAAATCCACAACCCTAGCCTTACTGGCACATTATCTTATGGAATTGTCCAATATAGAAATAAAGGTATGGCTTATAAAGAACAAACCTCTACCCTATTCTACTCTACCTCCAAGTTAAACTCCCCAGAGATACTGCTTTTAACACTTCTACAAAGTCTCACTCTGTCACCCAGGCTGCAGTGGAGTGCAATGGCACGATCTTGGCTCATTGCAACCTCCACATCCTGGGTTTAAGCGATTCTTGTACCTTAGCCTCCTGAGTAGCTGGGATTACAGGTGCACGCCACCACGCCCAGCTAATTTTTTTGTATTTTCAGTAGAGACAGGGTTTCACCATGTTGGTCTGGTTGGTCCCAAACTCCTGTCTTCATGATCTGCCCACCTCAGCCTCCCAAAGACTGGGATTATAGGTGTGAGCTACCACGCCTGACCTTCAACACTTTTAAAGCTGCTTTTAGAGTATTTACCTCCAGATTTCTAAGTAATATGTTTACATTGCTTTTTCTTGCCTAGAGGTTCTTTGGTTTCTGAGACAGGGTCTCCCCTTGTTGCCCAGGCTGGAGCACAGTGGCACGATCACAACTCACTGTACCCTTGATCTCTCAAGCTCATGAGATCCTCCCTCCTCAGCCTCCCAAGTAGCTGGGACTGCAGGCATGAACCACCAAGCCTGGCTAATTTTTGTAGAGATGACATACGAAAGCCATGTTGCCCAGGCTGGTCTTGAACTCCTGGGCTCAAGCAATCTCCTGCCTTGGCCTTCCGAAGCGCTAGGATCATAGGTATAACCACTGTGCCTGGCCTCTGGTTTAGAGGTTTGAAACTTGACTTCCTATTTTAGTAAATCAGATTAAATTTAGCCCTAACCCACCATCTTCTTTGTTACTACCTATTTTTTTTTTTTTAAAAGAGACAGGATCTCACTCTGTCACCCACATTGGAGTGCAACAGCACAATCATAGCTCACTATAACCCTGAACTCCTTGGCTCAAGTGATCCTCTTGCCTCTACTTCCTAAGTAGCTAGGACTTCAAACACGTGCCACCATGCAAAGCAAATTTTAAAATATTTTGTAGATACAGAGTCTAGCTATGTTGCCCAGGCTGGTCTTGAACTCCTAGCCTTAAGTGATCCTCCCTCCTCCACCTCTCAAAGTGTTGAAATTACAGGCATAAGCTATCACGCCTGGTCTTTTCGTTAAAAGACATTTGTCATTTCATCCTTTGGACTCATGATGTCACGCTGGGCTCTAGTCATTCTAGTCTTTACAGAGATGGGGTGAAGATATTCCTTTTGAAAAGTAGTGCTATGCACTGGGAAGGCTCCTGAAGGTAACTGTCTCTAGCCACACAGGTATCATCCCCAATCCTCAAATGGAGAGGCATTCTTTCAGTAGGATGGCCTCCTCACAGGCCCACGTGAGAGGTCGCAGAAAGTCATCCAGCATACTCTTCAGCCTGTAGTAAGACTGTCTTTAAGATATATCTAATCTCTGTTTCAAAGGTCCTTTGATATTATAAAGTATCATAACCAGTGGCTCACGCCTGTAATCCCAGCATTCTGGGAGGCCGAGGCAGGTGGATCACAAAGTCAAGAGATCGAGACCATCCTAGCCAACATGGTGAAACCCCGTCTCTACTAAAAATACAAAAATTAGCTGGGTGTAGTGGTGTGCACCTGTAGTCCCAGCTACTCAGGAGGCTGAGGTAGGAGAATTGCTTGAACCCGGGAGGCAGAAGTTGCAGTGAGCCGAGATCAGGCCACTGCACTCTAGCCTGGGCGACAGAGCAAGACTCCATCTCAAAAAAAAAGGTCGTAACCATCACTCATATGTATTAATGCAAGCCCTAAATCCAGCTTGTTGAGAAGCAGGTATATTCACAGAAACAAAGCAAACAGTCCCTTAATTTATTTAGACTGTGTTAATTATAAGATAATAGCAGCTAACATTATTCAGCACATCAGCTGCTATATGGCAAGCACTGTGCTAAGTGTGATCCATCAAATATCTATTTAATTTCTTATAACATCATTTATTAGTTATTATGTTAACTTATACCGTAAATGCCTAATAACATTTGCCATTATTGCTATTAGGCAAATATTATTCCTTTTTTACTGAAGCAGAAACTGAACTTAAGTACTTTGCCCAACTTTACATGGTTAGTATATGCTGAAGATGAAGCTGATTCTAGAGCCCAGGCTGGGTGCAGCAGTTCACATCTGTAATGCTAACACTTTGGAAGGCCAAGATGGAAGAACTGCTTGAGGCCAGGAGTTCAAGACCCTCCTGGGCAATATAGCAAGACTCCATCTCTACCAAAAAAAAAATTTTTAATGAAAAATAAAAATAAAACAATTAGCCAGGTATGGTGGCACATGCCTGTGGTCCCAGCTACTCAGGAGAATGAGGTGGTTGCTTTAGCCCAAAGTTCAAGGTTGCAGTGAGCTGTGATTGTGACACTGCACTCTAATTTGGGCAACAGAGATCTTGTCTTTAGAAAGAGAAGAAGAAATTCAATGGAGCCCAAGTATTGATCATTATAGTAAACTGAAGGTGTGTTAAGCAGCACAGGTGGCTAAGGCACAGAGGTAACAGTGGAGCCAACCCCTGCAGAGACACAGAATTTGCCTCTAGTCTTGCCCAACAAACTCATCAACACACGCCAAGCAATAAATCAGAGTTGTTCTCAGAGGTATTCAGGGTTAAAATCCAGAGTCTCTGAGGACAGGAAATCCACTCCTAGGAGTCTTCTACCTTATTAATCCATTGACCTCATCCACAATGTGGCGCAGCTTGTAATAGGCATCAGTTGGAGGCAACTTCAGCTCCAGGATCAGCCGGTCAATCTTGTTGATGCACACAGTGACCGCCAGCCTCTCCTGTACTGCATGCTTGATCAGCCGCTCTGTGTTCAGCATCACCTGAGAAACACAAGGCTCAGAAGGTGGTAAGGAGAACAAGGAGGGCAGAAAGTTCAAAGCAGAACCAAAGAAGGCACTATTTCAAACCATGAAGCCTAGGGAGAAAAAAAGACCTGGGGAAATATCACTGGGTGGAAGCAGATAGCATCCGATCCGAAGACAGACACAGGAACTTTAAGAGGGCACCTTGCAGGACTGAGAAATAAATAAACTCATGAATGATGATGTTGGGAGCCAGGTTTCCTTCTTAGAGAAGGAAGTAAGAAGGCTGGGAAAGGCCTGTGGTGCTGAAATGGAATTGGGGGTATTAGGATTAATGCATGATTTTTAATATATGTGTGCAGAAATAGTTATAGATGTGTACGAATGTATATAACCTAGCTGTGCTCAGTGAGGGCCTAGAAGCAACGTGCCCCAGTAGCAATCAGCACACCCAAATCTTTGTTTCTAAATACTAGTCCCCACTATAAGCCAGAGCTGCTAGGCTGGGTGCAGTGGCTCACACCTGTAATCCCAGCATTTTGGGAGGCCAAGGCAGGAGGACTGCTTGAAGCCAGAAGTTTGAGACCATCCTGGGCTACAGAGTGAGAACTTGTCTCTCTAAAAAATATTTTAAAATAAGCTGAGCATGGTAGCACGTACCTATGGTCCAGTTATTTGGGAGGCTGAAGTGGGAGAATCACTTGAGCCCAGGAGCTGAAGGCTGCTGTGAGGTATAATTGCACCATTGCACCCCTGCCTGGGCCAGAGAGGAAGACCCCATCTCTTTGAAGGAAAAAAAAAAAAGCAAGAGCTCCTTGAAGAAATGGGTGATTCTAGGATTGGGTCAGGGAAGGATATGTCTAGAATACTTTTTTGTGCTTGAAAGTAAGGAAGGGACAGGATCCAAGATGGCCGACTAGCAACAGCTCAGGAATGTAGCTGCCAGTGAAAGCGCAGAGAACGAGTGGACGCCGCACTTTCCGACGAGTTTTTGTTGCCCACAGACCGGGAGATTCCTGACGGAGAAGCCACGCGGGTCGCCGGCGCGACTCTTTTGCCGGCGCCCAGCGCGGCGCTTCCTGGTGCGGAGTATACGGGACAGACGGGCTCGGCTGGTCCCATCCCCACAAGGAAAACAGCAATTGGAAGCGCTGAGGACTGAGAGTTTCACAGCAGGCGCAGCGAACCCAGGAAGGTCTGGCTCAGAGGGGAACCGGCGTCCGCCAAAAGAAAACTAAGAAACAGAAAAACTTCATCACCGAGCGGAGAGAGATCCAAAATGGCCACGTAGCAGCAGCTTGGGATTGTGGCTCGCGGTGAGGGTGCAGAGAGTGAGTGGATGCCGCAGTTGCAGATGAATTTTTGATGCCCACGGACTGGGAGATTCCCGGCGAGGGAGCCACCCGGGTCGCCAGCGCGACTCTTTTGGCTGGCGCGGCGCTTCTCGGTGCGGAGTGTGCGGGACTGGGTGGTGCCCTTTTAGTCGGGCTCGGCCGGTCCCATCCCCACAAGGAGAACAGCAATTGGAAG
>PVKP010039860.1:0-19850 GCA_004027715.1 Plecturocebus donacophilus
AAAAAAAAAAAAAAGAGAGAGTGAGAGAGACATTTTTGTTCTAAAGCTGAATGCAAACTATAGTAGATGGACTTCCAGGAACTACAAAATGGCAGCTCCTTCAATGGAACAGTATCACTTAGACAAGAGACCCTGGCTGGCCAGGCATGGTGACTCTCGCGTATAATCCCAGCATTTGAGAGGCTGAGGCAGGAAGACTGCTTGAGGCCAGGAGTTCGGGACCAGCCTGGGAAACATAGCAAGACCATGTCTCTATATCGTTTTTAAAAAGAAGAAGAAGAAGAGAGACCCCGGCAGCCACGATCGTTCAATCAAAGCCAGAGATCTTCCCCATCTCATTCACTCTAAAGAAAATCAAGACATCTGAAAAATCTGGGCCCGGGCACTCCATGTATGCTCTCAAAGAAAGCCTGACTTCCAAGATACGGCTTTATGCACAAAAACAAAGGAGGCCTCCTGTCAGTAACAGTGGAGAAATAAACAGAAAGGCTCAGGGTGTGACAACATTCCCTGGCCCTGCCTGCATCTTCAAAAGAGCATAAAGGTGCATTTCTGTCACTAACAGGACTACTGAACTGCTGAGTTTGTTCAGCTCAAAGTAAACACCCTCTGTGAAATAAGAGATGGGATTATCAGAGAAAGCAATCAGGAGTCTAGAAGAAGAAAAGGGCTGTGCCCACCTCTTCTCTTCTGGTCTTAGAAACTCATTCCTATTTATGACTTATTTATAATCACTGCTGAGTCATACAGGCAGCCTGTAATAATCCACTGGGCTCAGCTCCTTGTTTTAGAGACAAGAGGAGAGGAGATGAGAGGCCCCAGACAGCAAATGAGGGGGAACAGAGAATTAGCAACCAAAGCAAGAACCAGGTCTCTGTACAAACCTTCCCATCTTATACCATATAATCATATAATACACACACACAACTACCATATACTCATATACCACATATACCCATATACTCATATGCCATACACACAAATACATATACTCACCATATACACAAACATACACACAAATGCCATATACTCACATACCATATACACATTTACCATATACTCATATGCCATATACATACATATATACCCATATACCATATACCCACATACCATATACGCACATATGCAAACACAATACACACACACACATACTCATATACCATACACACACATACATATACTCAAACACATATCTGATACACACACATACCCATATACCATATACTTATATACATATATATACATATACATATATACTCATATACCACACACACACACATACTCAAATATACCCAGTATATGCACATATACCATATACTCATACCATATACACATACCATATACCCAATATACACACATATACCATATACACACATACATGTACTAAAATACCATATACCTATATACCATACAATCTTTTTTTTTTCCCCAAGACAGAGTCTCACTCTGTCACCCCAGCTGGAGTGCAGTGGCGCAATCCCCGGCTCACCGCAACCTCTGCCTCTCAGGTTCAAGCAATTATTCTCCTGCCTCATCCTCCTAAGTAACTGGGACTATAGGCACACGCCACCTCGCCCAGCTAATTTTTGTATTTTTAGTAGAGACGGGGTTTCAGCATATTGGCCATGATGGTCTCGATCTCTTGTCCTAGTGAAAACCTGACAACCTATGGACTGGTTTTCATATTGTTGGTTTTATGTGTCTGTCTGGCCCAAATAGAGTTTTGGGTCTTTGTTTTTGTTTTTGTAGCACAGGGTGTCACTCTGTCACCCAGGCTGGATTGCAGTGACTCTGTCATAGCTCACTGCAACCCTGAACTCCTGGGCTCAAGCAATCCTCCTGCCTCAGCCTCCCAATATTGGGAATTATAGGCATGAGTCACCACATGTGGCCAGTTTTTGTTTTTAATGAAACTGATTGGCAGCTTTTAAAAACTAGGAGAAATCCTGTAATAATCTGGAGTTCTGTTTTTCTTGACAATTCAGTCTGACAATGCAGGTTAAACTGGCAAGAGCCACATCCTTTACAAATTCCAAAATGTCACCTTACCCCTGGCCCCAAAAGCTGATATATCCAAAAGGCACAGGAGACAAACTTTGCAGCAGACAAGCCTGAGCCTGAAGGCCAAACTCTACCACAAACCATGGGTGATCCCTGGGTAGGTAACTTGCTTCTCTGTGACCCAGTTAAACAGAGATATTAACTACTTTAAAGGTTGCTGTAGTTTTTTTTAAAAAAAAAAAAAAAAAAAATAGTTTTATTGGATGGGCATGGTGGCTCACGCCTGTAATCCCAGCACTTTGGGAGGCTGAAGTAGGCAAATCACCTGAAGTTGGGAGTTCGAGACCAGCGTGACCAACATGGAGAAACCCCATTTCTACCAAAAACACAAAATTAGCAGGGCATGGTGGCGCATGCCTGTAATTCCAGCTACTAAAGAGGCTGAGGCAGGAGAATCGCTTGAACATGGGAGGCAGAGGTTGCAGTGAGCCAAGATCATGCCATTGCACTCCAGCCTAGGCAACAAGAGTGAAACTCCATCTCAAAAAAATAAAATTTATTACAGAGAGTGAAATTCACTTTTGGGGAAATACAGTTCTATGAGTTGTAACACCTGCATATATTCCTGTAACCACCACCACAACGAAAACACAGAGCAAGTCCATCTCCCAAAGAATACCCTCCCAATGTGTAGGCAAACTCTCCTCCACCCCAAGCCCCAGCTATCACTGATCTGTTCCCCTGTCTCTGTAATTCTGCCTTTTCCAGTATATTTTTGAAGGAAATCTTGTTTTATTAGCTATAATAATTTCATCATTATCCAGGGTGCTCCCTCTCATTCTCCCTGTCTATGGAAAGAAGTTCCACAGCCAATAAACATAATCAAGCCCTATAAAGTATTTGCTCAGTCCCTGGGTGGTGGCTGGAGAATTCCTTAGCATTGCCCTCTTTGTTCCGATCTGATCCCCACCCACGGCACTTCCATCGGTCCCTAGCTGGTCATTGCAATCCCAGCCCACAAAATGCCCACATTCTCAATGCTCTTGTTCCTGCTGAAGAAGATACGAAGCGTGTCCTGGGCCTCGAGGAACTCCCAGAGGAGACACAGGAGAGCCTCAGATCCCCTGGTGCCCACCCACCACCATGACACATGCCAGGAAGAAACCTTTCCCTCCCACAATGGATCAAGCCAAACTGAAAGACCCACAGTGTCACGAGGAAGCCCAGTGACCACCCGGTTTCAGGAAACAGCTATTCTTGACAAGCATGACTGGCAGAGAGGAAATGTCACCGTGAGAACGCCTCCAAACAGCATTTCTTTTTGGGGTATGGAGGTGGAAGGAGGGCGTGAGAAAGCAAACGACATTTTTGGGAACAATGAATGTTCCCAAGGAAGCACATGGGTCCCTTTTCACTCAAGTGAGGAACCAACCGATTGGTTTGAATTGGAGCCCCGAAAGCAACAGCCCTGACCATCCTATTACATCTGGGCTTCACTCACAGCTGAGCCGGGATTGAAGCCAGGCTGTGCTCCAGCCTGGCTGCTGCTGGGATCCTGGGCACTCCATGCCTCCTCTCCAGACCTCCCTCGTTTTCTCCATCTGAAAATGGCACTGTAAAACAAGATGGACCTGGAGGGTGCCAACCACGAAAGGCGTGGAATTCACATAGAAGCATCACTGGGCACAGTTGGCTGCCCTCTCTTCCTGAAACCCCCACACTGGAGGCTCCGGGGCAACACACTCCCCTGGTGTGGCTCCTCCTGACCCACCCTCCTTTTCAGGCTCCACCCCTTGCTTCTCCCCCTCCAAGCGCTCAATGTCCCAGGGCCCTCACTCCTGCTCAATGCTCTACCCTTGACTCGCAACCTCAGTAAGCCAATAGGGCTGGAGTCTTGGTTGAGTGGGGCCATCCTATGTGCTGGGGGATGTTTAGCGGCAACTCTGGCCACTAATCATTAGATGCCAGCAGCATCCCCATCACCCCCTCAGAGTCACGAGAACTACTGCTCTAACCCAATCCCACGTACACGTCGAGATTCCCAGAATTACCCCTCCTGCCTGAACCTGGCCGCAGGCACCCTACTTCCTGCCTCCAGCTGGCCTACTGACGTCTCCACAGAGAGGTGTAACAACAGCTCAAATTTACAGAATTTAAACTGGACACTTGGCCCCTGCTGCTCCTGCTGTACCCAGATCTGTCAGCACAATTACTGACATAATCTAGAAATTCTCTGCTAGGGGGCCTGTTCCACAGGTTGTAGGATGTGCAGTGGTATACAAGGCCTCTATCCATTAGATGCCAGGAGCACCCCAACCCCAGGTGTGACAATCAAAAATGTCTCCAAACATTGCCAAGGGGTGGGGCAGGTGATACAAAATTGCCTCCAGATGAGAATGACTGATGTGGACTAGTCTAAACACAGCACAGAGAGCTCCTTCTGAGGTGTGAAGTCCATTCACATCCCTCCTGCACTGAACCCTCCACACCAGGGTCTACGAGACCCCTGTACTGTCTCTGACTCCATGGAGTAGCCTCACCCTCACTCACTGTGATGCAGCCACCCTGGTCTCCTTGCTAATCCTACAAACCCCCAATTACTCCTATAGCATACCAACTTAATCCTTACCCTAGGGCCTTTACAATCTCTTAGTTCTTTTTCCTCCTAATACTGGCAAGGATGATTTTTCTTGTGATGTAAACTTCAGCTCAAATATCACCTCCCAAAGAGGCCCTGTTTAACCCCTCCACTTAAGTGAATTATGACATCTGCCTCCCAACTTGCCCATCTCTCACCTGACCAGACATCCATCATGGTGTGAACCACCTATCTTGGTGTGAACTGTCTCTCATGGTGTGAATTGCCTTGACTATTTCTCTCCCTTTCTAAAAACTCAACCTCTACAAGAGCAGGACCTTAGCGGACTTGCTTTCCACTCTATCTCCATGCCTAGAATAGTGCACAGCACACAATAGATATTCAAGAAAAATCTATGCCAGGTGCATTGGCTCATGCCTATAAGCCCAGCACTTTGGGAGGCCGAGGTAGGATCACCTGAGGTCAGGAGTTCGAGACCAGCCTGGCCAACATGGTGTAACTCTGTCTCAACTAAAAATAAAAAAATTATCTGGGCAAGGTGGCAGGCACCTGTAATCCCAGCTATTCGGGAGCCTGAGGCAGGAGAATTGCTTAAACCTGGGAGGCAGAGGTTGCAGTGAGCCAAGATCATGCCATTGCATTCCAGCCTGGTGGACAAGAGTGAGAATGAGTCTTAAGCAAACGAACAAACAAAAATCAGTGGTGAGGATGCAATGAATCGATCAATAATGAATCCATTATGGGCCAGGTACAATGACTCATGCCTGTAATCCCAGCAGTTTGGGAGGCTAAGCTGGGAGGACTGCTTGAGGCCAAGAGTTCAAGACTAGCCTGGGCAACACAGCAAGACCCAATTGCTACAAAAAAATTTAAAACTTAGCTGAGTATGTAGCTAAAAACTAGCTAGGCCTGTAGTCCTAGGTACTCAGGAAGGCTAAGGCAGGAAATAGCTTCAGCCTAGGAGTTCAAGATTGCAGTGAACTATGACTGCACCATTGCACTCCAGCCTGGGTGACACCCCATCTCTAAAAAAATAGCTATCATCATCATCATCATTATTCAGGAAATGAAGACCAGAATCTAAGAATTAGAAGAGAAGCAAGGAATATCAGAGTATGCGGTACGCAGGAAAGGTAAGTACTAATTCCTCCTACTTGCTTCTGTGCCATGTGTGTAACTTACAAATAGAAGAACTGGGTTACTGTGGTCAAGGGCAAATGAGGTGAAAACACTGGACTGGAGTACCTCTAGATAAAAGCACTTAGGGCCGGGCACGGTAGCTCATGCCCGTCATCCCAGTACTTTGGGAGGCAGAGGTGGGCGGATCACCTGAGATCAGACAAGCCTGGCTAACATGGTGAAACTGCACCTCTACTAAAAATATAAAAATTAGATGTGCATGGTTGTATACACATGTAGACCCACCGACTCAGGAGGCTGAGGCATGAGAATCACTTGAACCCGGGAGGTGGAGGTTGCAGTGAGCCAAGGTCGCGCCATTGCACTCCAGCCTGGGCAACAAGAGTGAAACTCCATCTCAAAAAGAAAAAAGAAAAAAAAGGACTTTGTATATCAATAAGCCCCAGGAAATCCCTTACTTGTTCTTTTCATAGTTCTTTTCTCACCTTCATCCACTGAAACTTTTACATTTTTTGCATAGAGAAAAGAGTTGAAGGTTCAAGAATCAAATACAAAAGAGGAGACGTTATTTGCAAAAATATCCACAGTTGCCATAGAAAGATACTGGCAAAAACTGCAACTGACCCAGGTTAAGATTCAGGATGCTGCCGGTGGTGGATGTTTTGTCCATTTTCGTCGTGATGGGAGTTGACAGTTGAGGAGAGAAGGGCTTTGGGCTGCCGGATAAACTCCCTGCTTGTCCCGCCTTGGTGGAGGCTGGTGAAGCTGAAAAAGTAGGGCATTATTAAAAGACAGGTTTACAGATAAACAAGTCAAACGTATAGGTGTGGTGCAGGGAGAGAATGGAGAAATAATGACACTGTGGCCAATATGGTGTCACGGAAGGGGTGGGGTGGGGCATGGCAGGCTGGCCATTTATTTTCAGTAAAGGGCTTTAACCCGACGTGAAACCGTTAAAGCCACAAATGAAGAAGGTCTCCCCAGTTATTCTATTAACCACAAAGCTCTAAGACAAATCGGCTAAGCTGCCACTGAAATTGGTTTGGCCCATTCATGGGTATAAATCTCAACATAAATAGCGATTAAACCAACCCCCACATGGTCCAGATGTGGAGAACAGGAGCCAGGCTTACAAATGTGCGTCATCTGTTTGTAGAAAGACACTGTGGTCAGCTCATACGCGGCCACTGCACCTGCCAGGGACGAGCTTGGCCCCTTGGGAAATCTCCAGCTCCCATTTCAAAGGCTCTTGAGGCTGTGTGAAGCCAAATCCAGTACCAGATGGAGTGAGGGGGACATTGGTAAATTATCTCCTTCTTTACTGTATTTCAAACTTTTACAGGAGGAGACAGAACTGTACCCACACCTAAGGCTTTTAGAAATACCTTAAAACAATCTACACCCTGCTTCTCCTCTCCCTCATTTCACAGGGTTAGGACAAGAAATTACTTACATTTAAAAAAGCAGTGAGCCTCCTAAAGATCCTTTGAATTCTTCCCCTTTGCCCTTGCCCCTCCATGGTACTAAGACTGCCCTGTTAATGCCCATTTAAAAACAGCTGGGACATCTGAGCATGGTGGCTCATGCCTGCAATCCCAGCACTTTGGGAGGCTGAGGCAGGCAGATCACCAGCAGCCTGACCAATATGGAGAAACCCTGACTCTACTAAAAAAAAGAAAATACAAAATTAGCCAGGCGTGGTGGTGCATGCTTGTAATCCCAGTTACTCGGGAAGCTGAGACAGGAGAATTGCTTGAACCCAGGAGGTGGAGGTTGCGGTGAGCCTAGATTGTACCACTGCACTTCAGCCTGGGTAGCAGAGCAAGATTCCATCTCAAAAAAAAAAAAAAAAAAACCAGCTGGGACTAAAGGCAGAACTGACAACAATGACAGCCAACTTTTCCAAGACAAAAAACATTCTGAGCTGATCTGATCCTTGAAAGGAATTTGTAGATGGCAAACTGGAGTTAGGAACTGAGAATCCCCAGGAACTTCAAAAGTGCTGGGGCACTTGGGTGGGCACTTGCCTCAGTTTCTCCATCTGACAAATTGGAAAACTCAGAACAAGGCTTCAGTGTGTTAAAACTCACATACCGGTTGGGCGCGGTGGCTCACGCCTATAATCCCAGCACTTTGGGAAGCCAAGGCTAGCAGATCATGAGGTCAAGAGATTGAGACCATCCTGGCCAACGCAGTGAAACCCCATCTCTACTAAAATACAAAAATTAGCTGGGCATGGTGGCACGCACCTGTAGTCCCAGCTACTGAGGAGGCTAAAGCAGGAGAATTGCTTGAATCCAGGAGGCAGAGGTTGCAGTGAGCCGAGATCGCACCACTGCACTCCAGCCTGGCGCTTGGCGACACAGCAAGACTCTGTCTCAAAAAAAAAAAAATTAAATACCAGCTCGACTGGTGAATCCACAAGAGCAAGGCAGCTCCGATGCCAGGACCTGTCTGCACTACTGTTAATGTAACATAGTGGGAAAGACTCCAGATGTAAAGAGGCCTGGATTTAAGCATGGATCAGAAGCCAGACACTGCAGATTCAAGTCCCGGCTTAGCTGTTGCCCTGCTGTGTAACCCAAGGCCGGTTACTGGCACCTCTGCCTCTCTCTTCCTGGCAGCAGCAAAGAGAGACACTAATAATATGATACAAAGGGATGATAACAGTAGCTACATCTCATCAGGCTGCTGTGAGGATTAAATCAATCATCCAAACAGTGCCTGGCATCCAGTAAGTACTCTGTTACTGTTTGCTATTGGAGTGGTTTTATTTTCTATTTACCCATTAACCTCTAGGGCTTTGGGGTTATCCTCTGAACCACTGATCTCGGCTATGAGCAATTCTTCTCCCCAGGGCTACTCTGGGCAGTGCATGCAGACATTTTAGGAGAGTGGGGGGTTGCTACTGGCATCTGGGAGGCAGAGACCAAAATGCTGCTAAATATTCTACAATGCACAGAACGGCCCCCTACAAGAAAGACTTATCTGGCCCCAAATATCAACAGTGCTGAAACTGACAAACCACATAGGGATGGAGCACATGCAGCTGGGAATCCTTTTCCTCATCTGGAAATGAGAAGGGAGTGAGGATCAATGTCCTCATCTACATCAACTGGTGCTCAGCAAGTTCTCAATAAATATTAGAAATTGTTTTAAGAAACAAGTTTTTCGACATCAGAACTGTTGTATAAAAAAAAAAAAAGTTTTGTTTTTGTTTTTGTTTTTTTGAGACAGAGTCTCGCTCCATCGCCTAGGCTGGAGTGCAGTGGTGCAATCTCAGTTCACTGCAAACTCTGCCTCCTGGGTTCAAGTGATTCTCCTGCCTCAGCCTCCTGAGTAGCTAGAATTTCAGGCTCCCACTACCACACCTGGCTAATTTTTGTATTTTTAGTAGAGACAGGGTTTTACCATGTTAGTCAGGCTAGTCTGGAACTTCTAACCTCAAGGGATCTACCCACCTCAGCCTCCCAAAGTTCTGGGATTACAGGTATGAACCACTGCACCCAGCCTAGAATTAAGTTTTTAAAACAATAAATCTGTTTTACTGCAAGGATTAACAGAATTGGCCTAGCACATGGCATGCCACATTCCTTGGGGGGCTGTTATTATTATTACACAGTCCTATCACTGGTACTGCCAGAAGTAGAACTAAAGTGTTTGTTACATGAAGAAACAAGAATAGGCCAGGTGCAGTGGCTCACCCCCATAATACCAGCACCTTGGGAGGCTAAGGTGGGAGGATAACAAGCTTGGGAGTTCGAGACCAGAAGAGGTAACAACATGGCAAACCTAATATCTACTAAAAATACAAAAAAAAAAAAAATTAGCCTGATATGGTGGCACATGCCTGTACAGTCCCAGCTACAAGGAAACTGAGATGGGAGAATCCATTGAGCCCAGGAGGTCAAGACTGCAGTGAGCTGTGATCACACCGCTGCACTCCAGCCTGGGAGACAGAGGGAGACCCTGTCTCCAAAATAAATAAATAAATAAATAAAAATCAAGGCATTTTAAGAGAAGTAGTACCAATCAAATCTTTAGCATCAGGATTTTTAACATTATTCATTCGTTTATGTTCTACCTCATTCCAAAAGCAATTAGCAGCTGCTCAAATATCTGTGTAATAGATTCCCCTTGAGAATTAAAGACCAGGACTTCTCTAATTGTGTTCCCTTAAGCAAACTGGCCAAGTCTAACAGGAAGGGCCTTATTATACTATCAAATACGCTGCCTGGGAATGCCGAGAACGTTGACAAGGAGGCCAAACCCTAAAGGGTAGCAGGAATAAACAAACAAAAACTGCAAAGATGCCTGTAGAACACAGACAAGCGAATCCACATTCTCCTGCTCGACAGGTCAAGTGTGTTTGTTTGTTTGTTTGTTTGTCTGTTTGTTTTGAGGCAGTGTCTCACTCCGCTGCCCAGGCTGGAGTGCAGAGGGGCAATCTCAGTTCACTGCAACCTCTGCTTGCTGGGTTCAAGCAATTCTCCTGCCTTAGCCTCCCGAGAAGCTGGGACTACAGGTGTGTGCCACTATACCCAGCTAATTTTTTTGTATTTTTAGTAGAGATGGGGTTTTGTCATGTGGACCAGGCTGGTCTTGAACTACTGACCTCAGGTGATCCACCCGCCTTGGCCTCCCAAAGTGCTGGGATTATAGGTATGAGCCACCACACCCAGCCTATTTTTATCATTCTGTATATACATTCATGTATACTAAAAAATTAGTAACTAAAACAAGCCTTTAATTTGATACATACGTAGTATTTCCTTTGTTAATAAAGAAACAACTATTGAGATTTAAGAGATATGTTATAAATATTAAAAACAGTCATGGCTGGGGGCGGTCATGAGTTCAGGAGTTCGAAACCAGCCTGGCCAATATGGTGAAACCCAATCTCTACTAAAAATACAAAAAAATTAGCCACCCATGGTGATATGGCCTGTAATCCCAGCTACTCAGGAAGCTGAGGCAGAGGAATTGCTTGAACCAGGGAGATAGAAGTTGCAGTGAGCCGAGATCACGCCCCTGCACTCCAGCCTGAGTGACAGAGCCAGACTCCATCTTAAAAAAAGAGAGAGAGAGAGAGAGCTATGACTAAACAGATGACAAAAAAATGCAAGTCAATACACATGAGGGTGCAGGTGGTACTGGCACGGAGGCCAGAGATGGTTCTCAGCATCCTAGGTGCACACAACAGCCTCACAATAGAGAATTATCTGGCCCAAATGTCAATGGTGCTGAGGCTGAGAAAAACCTGTTTCAAATCACTCCAGACATTTTCAAAGGCAAAAAGACTTGGAAATGCTTGTTTCAATTAAACTTTGAAACAGATGCCAATCCTTTTATAATGCCATACATCTTGCCCAAAGGAAGAACTAATTGCCTTTGAAGTCACAAATAATTTAACCAGATTTAATACTTTGATGTAAGATTCACAAGTGTAGGCTAAAACACATCATTTGTTATCTGCATTTACAAAATGCTAGCCTGTGTGAAGGGCTGTTCTGACTACAGTAGGAAACATGAGCCTTGGAATTAAGCAAGGAAAAAAATGCCCCTTCCCTCCCATGCACCACAGCACTCTGGGCGGGGTAGAGAGGCAGAGTGAAGGATTCCTGCTAAATGTCCTCCACTTTAGAACCTCAGAAACAACCTGTCCGTTCAAAGTGCCACACCTTGCACAACTCCTATGGTGCCATGCACAGATGAGCACAGCATTGCCAGATGGTCTAGGATAGGTCAGGAGGTGTCGGTAAAAATGCTATTTTGAAGGTTGATTTACTAACACAGAAACATATTCAGAATACAAGGCCAAGGACCAGGCATGATGCCTCATGCCTATTATCCCAGCATTTTGGGAGGCTGAGGCAGGCAGATTGTTTGAGCCCAGGAGTTTGAGACTAGCCTAGGTAACATAGCAAGACATCGTCTACACAGAAAAAGAAAAAAAAAATTTTTTTTTAATTAGCTAGGTGTGATAGTGCACATCTGCAGTCCTAGATACTCAGGAGTTGAAGGCTACAGTGAGCCATGATCATAACACTGAACTCCAGCCTGAGTGACAGAGTGAAACCCTGTCTCTTTAAAAAAAAAAAAATAAAAAAAGTTTTTGGTCAGGCATGGTGGCACTTATTTTTCCATTTAAAAAGGGGGGGGGGGGCCAAGAGTGGTGGCTTACACCTATAATCCCAGCACTTTGGGAAGCTGAGGTGGGTGGATCACCCAAGGTCAGGAGTTCCAGACTAACCTGGCCAAAATGCTGAAATCCTGTCTCTACAAAAAATACAAAAGAAAAAAAAAATTAGCTGGGCATGGTGGCACACGCTTATAATCCCAGCTACTCGGGAGGCTGAGGCAGGAGAAAGGCTTCAACCCAGGTGGCAGAGGTTGCAGTGAGCCAACATGGTTCCATTGCACTCCAGCCTGGGCAACAAAGAGAAATTCCATCTCAAAAAAAAAAGTTTTTTTTAAATATACAAAATTTAAAAAAAAAAAAATACAAGGTTAAGCTTTAAAAAAATAAATGCTACAGGCTGGGCATGGTGGCTCATGCCTGTAATCCTAGCACTTTGGGAGGCCAAGGTGGGACGATCACCTGAGGTCCGGAGTTTGAGACCAGGCTGACCAACATGGAGAAAACCCATCTCTACTAAAAATACAAAATTAACTGGCTGTGGTGGTGTGCGCCTCTAATCCCAGCTACTCAGGCGGTTCAGGCAGGAGAATCACTTGAACCTGGGAGGCAGAAGTTGCAGTGAGCTGAGAACACATCATTGCACTCCAGCCTGGGCAACAAGAACGAAACTCCATCTCAAAAACTAATAAATAAATAAATAAATGCTACAATATATATCAGACATTGCAAACAAGTGACCCATGAACTGAAGAGTTCACAGATCCATTTAATGTGACATACCTTTTCTCTATTTAAATATGTGAATCAGTACATAAAAGTAGATAGCTGAGTATGGTGGTACACACCTATAGTACCAGCTACTCTGGAGGCTAAGGTGGGAGGATCGCTTGAGCCCAAGAGTCTGAGACCAGCCTGGGCATCACAATGAGGATCCTGTTTCTAAAAAAAAAAGAAAAAAAAGAAAAGAAAGAAAAAGTTGTAGTAGTTCACACTTTTTTTAATTGAGGGTTCTCTTGAAATATCAGTAATCTCTCAATACAGAGCCCATACTCCTACATGGCCAGAACCAGCAAGAGGAAAAGGTCCCTAATCCCTTGCAGAAAGGCACGCCTCTCTAACTCAGTATCTTGAGAGCTCATGACCCATTAGTCATGCGTAACACTTACGGGTAACATGGGTGTGTAACACTTACCCAAGAGCTGCTGACTCTTCTGATTCATGGTGCATGCTAGCATTGGCACTATTGTGTTTCCTTATGAAAGAGCTGCTTATCATTTTAACACTAAAATAGCCACAGGCTACTGTAGTACCTCCCACATGCACTATGTATCAGAAGAGTCCCTAACCCCTTGGGTTAAGTGTCACACACCCATGTGCACACACAAGCACACAATGTGTAACAGGTATGGTGAGAAACATCTGTGTGCTTTCATTCACCCCAGTCTCTAACTACCACCCCCCAACCTCACTCACTGCCACATCTGCCTGATCCCTGTATTTGAGTTTTCAGCCTAACAGTAGGACTTATAAACTAACATAGAAAAAGTGCTGGAAACACAATCTAAGGGATGGCTGTGGGAGGTGGGATTATCAGTGACTTTATTTACTTTATTTTTTTTTTTTTAAGATGGAGTCTCGCTCTGTCTCCCAAGCTGGAGTGCAGTTCAAGCGATTCTCCTGCCTCAGCCTCCCAAATAGTTGGGACTACAGGCATGTGCCACCATGCCCAGCTAATTTTTTGTATTTTTATTAGAGATGGGGTTTCACCATATTGGCCAGGCTGGTCTCAAACTCCTAACTTCAAGTGAGCCATCCCCCTCGGCCTCCCAAAGTGCTAGAATTACAGGCATGAGCCATTGCGCCCAACCATCAGTGATTCTGTAATAAAGAACTATTTTACAACAAAAACATATTGATTTCACAATTTTTTTTTAAAAAAAGGAGTATATGAAACTTCTTTCCTTTCTTTCTTTTTCGAGATGCAGTCTTGCTCTGTCACCCAGGCTGGAATGCAGTGGCGCGATCTTGGCTCACTGTAACCTCCACCTCTGGGGTTCAAGCAGTTCTCCTGCCTCAGTCTCTTGAATAGCTGGGATTACAGGTGTGCACTACCACGCCCAGCTAATTTTTTGTATTTTTAATAGAGACAGGATTTCACTGCATTAGCCCAGATAGTCTTGAACTCCTGACCTCATGATTCACCTGCCTCGGCATCCCAAAGCGCTGGGATTACAGGCGTGAGCCACCGCACACGGCCCCTCTTTCCTTTCTTAAACGGTAACCCCAGTGGAGCTATGAGACCAAAGGACCATTAGCCCAGAGGGTGGTGAATGTCAGGCCCCATGACTCTGACCCTAATACATATTAATGACTTACATTCAGATCCTGCCAGCAAATACTAGCAAATACCTGACCATTCTGGCCAGGAGGTCTATATAATAAAGAGAGAACTACAAAAATCACTGAGATTATTAACCACTTTGGCCATTAAGGCGGCAAGATTACAGAACACTGTGAGTTAAAGGCTTCTGGCTGAGCAAATGCTTCTTAGAAAGCTAAATATCCAGTTCTAAGGACTATAGACACACAGCTCTGAGTTCTCCAATCTTCTAAAGAAAACGAAGGTTTCTACATTCTTGTAAAAGTTTTATGCAATAACATTTCAATTAGTAGTTTCATGTTGCTGGTTACAAAACTTTCACTGGCGAAGCTACTTATATTATTTTCTATTCCATGACATGGCAATTTTTTTACATGATTTTGGATGAACTACTGTCTTAACTTGATTATATTATCCCAACTGTGGAAGCATTTTAAAACACATTTCCCATCTCCCTCCTCTAAATGTTTTTATCACTGTAACAGCAGAGGGCAGTAGGGTGCAGTGAAAGGAAACAGGTCTAGATGCAGGATCTGGCTGTGGGGACTTAGGCGCCTCCCTTACACCCTGCATAGCCCTCAATTTACCTTCTGTAAAATGGGGAGACTAACTCAGTTTCTTCCAATCCTCTTAGTCTATAATAGCAGTTGGCAAACTACAGCCCATGGGTCAAACTGGGCATACCACCAGTTCCTGCCTGGCCTGCAAGCTAACAAAGGTATTTTAACTTTCTTAATGGTTGAAGGGAAAAGAATTAATAGTTCATGAAACATGCAACTTATATGAAATTTAAATTCCAGTGTCCAGCCACCTTGGGAGGCTGAGGAGGGTGGATGACCTGAGGTCAAGAGTTCGAGACCAGCCTGGCCAACAAAGCAAAACCCTGTCTCTACTAAAAATACAAAAAATAGCTGGGCATGGTAACGCAGGCCTGTAATTCCAGCTACTTGGGAGGCTGAGGTAGGAGGATTACTTGAACTGAGGAGGGGGAGGTTGTAGTGAGCCAAGATCATGGCACTGCACGCCAGTCTGGGCAACAGAGAGAGACTTCATCTCAAAAAATGTAAAAATTAAAAGAAATAAAAAATAAATTCCAATGTCCATTAAAAAAGTTTTATTGGAACTCAGCCACACACTAAGACTGCTTTATTTTCCCTCTACCTATCTCTCTATCTCTCTATCTATTTACCTATCCATCTCTCTATTTATCTATCTATCTATCTATTGAGCTAGGGTCTCACTCTGTTGTCCAGGCTGGAGTGCAATGGCACAATCATAGGTCACTGTGGCCTCAAACTCCCAGGCTCAACTGATCCTCCCAGCTCAGCCTCCTCAGTAGCTGGGACTACAGCAGCTTGTGGCTATGTTAGTGCAACAATGACTAAACAGTTGCATCGTTGGAAAAAAAAAAACCCAAAAAGCCTAAAATACAAACTAGTCCCTGACAGAAAAGGGAGTAATTTGTAAGATTAAAATGATTTTCAATATCACTCTCTCGTCCTTCACTACACATTGGCTAATTCATTAGTAAAATGACCTAAGCACATGCCAGTAAGGAGATTATATTTTAGGAAAGGGACTTTAACGCCTACTGAAATGGGGGCTTCTACTAACTTCTCACGTTTTTTTGCAGTGTGGTGCAGAACCGATGGTGGCATATACACCACGTTTCACTTTACTAGTTATGGATTAATTTCACACATATTAGGAAAAACCACAATAAGCAATTTAAAAACACGAGCCTATATATTGTGTTTAGCTTAGGACAAAACTGAGTTACAATTTTAATATCTAAGTGTGTAACCAAAACATGGCAGAAAACCATAGCAATGAAAGTTCAGCCAACACTAATTCACAAAGTCGCTGCCAAGGTTAAAATTTTAAACATTTACTAAAAAGCATGCTCTTTGTGGGAATTAATATGCCGAAGGGTTTGTGTAATTAAGTACTAATTTTGTGAACCTGGCTTAAATGGAACCGTGTAATGTAACAAAAGTAAGCTTTTAAGGACTCTGGTCAGGAACAAGGGGGCAAAAAGGAAGACTCTTCTGAAACTGTGTCAACATAAATTATGTAAATTCCAAAACAAAACTCTACGACTCAACCTTGAGTGTCTAGGACCACATGGCTATGAATGAGAACTAGAGACAGACAGACTGCAGGCTTTACTTGACAGAACCAAAAGCCACAGGCCACTAGCTCTCTCTATCCCTCCCCTACAGCCATCTGGGGAGCAGCTAGAAGCAGTTCTTGAAAATAATCCAAGGAAAAGAAAAAAAAATCCCAAGAAACAACAGAAGCGAAGTCAGATTCTTTGAGCTTACAATTGACTAAGACCTTATTATTTTAACTTCTGAGGACATTTGTGCTCTCTTGAATAACTGATGCTTGCTCCTTAAAGGATTCCTATGCGAAGGAAGGAAGGGAGGGAGGGAAAGAAGGAGGGAGAGAGAGAGGCTGAGAAAGGGAGTATGAAAGGCTGTCCAAGGTTAAGCCTTTGGCCAGAAGCCTAAAGCTGGTACTCCAACCTGCTTTATTCATTCTAGAAAATCTTCTAAGACATTTTAACCTGACATTTAAGAATTGGAGATTTTACTTAAAAACTTAAGACTCTGGGCCAGGCGTGGTGGCTCACACCTGTAATCCCAGCACTTTGGGAGTCCAAGACAGGTGGATCACTCAAGGTCAGGAGTTCAAGACCAACTCCATCTCTACGAAAATACAGAAATTAGCTGGACGTGGTGGTACACGCCTGTAGTCCCAGCTACTCAGGAGACTGAGGAACAAGAACTGCTTGAACCTGGGAGGTGGAGGTTGCAGTGAACCAAGATTACACCACTGCACTCCAGCCTGGGTGACAAAGTAAGACTATGTCTCAAAAAAAAACACAACTATTAAAAGATATGACCTATAAGAGAATGGGATCACACTGAAAAGACAGAGTACTATTATGATTTTTTACTTCTTTTTGTTGTTTTTTGAGTCAGGGTCTCACAGGGGATCACACTTCACCCAGGCTGGAATACAATGGCGCAATCATGGCTCACTGCAGCCTCAACCTCCCAACTCAGGCAATCCTCCCACCTCAACCTGTAGTCCCAGAGTAGCTAGGACTATATTCACATGCCACCATGACCAGCTGATTTTTGTATTTTTGGTAGAGACAGGGTTTTTGCCATGTTGCCCAGGTTGGTCTGGAACCACCGAGCTAAAGCAATCTGCCTGCCTTGCCCTCCCAAAGTACTGGGACTACAGGCATGAGCCACGGCACCTGGTCAAGTATTATTTTGTATCGTATGTGTTTCTCTAGCATTTGCGCTGTTTAGTGTGAATGTATGGTTATGAAAGAAAAACACAATTTCAACTAAAACAAAATTCTCAGGAAAGAAAACTGTGTTATGGAAAATCATTAATCCAGAATGCAGTAACATCTGAACGGAACTCCAAACGACTTCAGGCCATCTCCATCTACTTCTAGGTACAACCTTCAGGTGGCCTTTTGGGGACACTTTTCTCATTTCTGGGTCCCTAGCAGCAAGAATCCCATCTGGTGACTTGTTGAAAATTTGCTCTGTGGTCCCCTGCAGCTCCCCACGATCGCTGTGACGCTCACCTGCTTTGGCCCGCCAGCTGTGCACCCACGGGAACCCCTCCCCCACCGTGTCCAAGTGGTCTCCACCCAGCTCTCCCGCACGAGGCTGACCTGTGCTCTTATCCAGGAAGTCCATGGACTCCTCACTCGCGCTGAAGTGGCTCGACGTGGCCTTCTTCTCGGCATCCTGCTCCACGTCGGAGCCCGTGTGCACGGAAGAGTTTGTGCTCATGGGGGAGCGCGGCATGTCCGACAGGGAAATCCGGCGGCCCGTGCCCCCGCTCAGCACGGGCTTGCTCATCAGGATCTTGGGGGACGCCGTCATATCAAAGTTGAGCTTGACCTTCTCCTGCTTGTCTATCTTGGCCGTGCCGGCGCTAGGGTTGCCGGGATCCAGCAGCATTTGGTACTGGCTGTTGGGCGTGTAGGGTGTCCTGAACGGAGAGTAGTTAAAAACACCAAACTTCCTGCGGATGTTCTCCACATAAACCTCCATCTCTTGCATGGCACTGTTGAAGATGCTCTTAGTCTTTTTCACAGAAAAAGGAATTTCTTTAGACATGAGGTAGCAATTATTTATTGGAACCCAGGCCCTAGGAGGGCAAAAGATAAAGAGTTTAAGTCAACTTCAGTAATTTCCAAGATTTTTTTCTTGATGGGAACCAAATTAGCCAAGCATGTTTGCCAAGATTGTTACTCTATGAATAAAAAAAATCAAGTTGGTTTGAAGGATTAATTAATGATCCGCTTAACAAGCATGTTCTATCATAACAGAATACAAACAACAAAACTTCAGCTAAATCGTTTAAAAGTGCAATGGACTTAGTCACAGTAAGCCATTAAATAAACAATCCTCTTTGGTTTTCTCTTGGTAGAGAAAAATAAATCAGCCACTGCATCTGACAACACCTTGAAAAGAGGCTGATTCCTCAGGTCGCACTCAGACATAAAGAGTTGCCTTTTCGGGAGAGAGATCCAAGATGGCCCCGTAGCAGCAGCTCAGGATTGTAGCTCCCAGTGAAAGCGCAGAGAGTGAGTGGATGCCGCAATTGCAGACGAATTTTTGATGCCCACAAACTGGGAGATTCCCGGCGAAGGAGCCACACGGGTCGCCAGCGCGACTCTTTTGGCCGGCGCGGCTGTTTTGCCGGTGCCCCAGCGCGGCACTTCTCGGTGCGGAGCATATGGGACTGGTGGCTCTTTTAGTCGGGCTCGGCTGGTCCCATTCCCACAAAGAGAACAGCAATTAGAAGCGCTGAGGACTGAGAGCAAGCACAGCTGAACCCCAGAAGCACAGCAAGCACAGCTGAACCCGGGAAGGCCCAGCTCTGAGGGTAAGGGGCGCCCGCCAAAGGAAAACTAAGAAACAGAAAAAACTTCATCACCAACAAGCCGGACGTCCGCTCAGAGACCCAATCTGAAAGTCGGCAATTACAAAGACAACAGGTGGATAAATCCACAAAAATGGGAAGAAACCAGTGCAAAAAGGCTGAGAACACCCGATATCAGAATGCCTCTCCTACACGGGATCGCAGCTCCTCATGAGCAAGAGAGCAAGGCCTGATGGAGGATGAGTGTGATGAACTCACAGAATCAGGCTTCAGAAGGTGGATAATAAGAAACTTCTGTGAGCTAAAAGAACATGTTCTAACCCAATGCAAAGAAACTAAGAACCTTGAAAGAAAATTTAACGAAATGCTAACAAGAATGGACAACTTAGAGAAGAATATAAGTGAATTGATGGAGCTGAAAAACACAACACGAGAACTTCGCGAAGCATGCACAAGTTTCAACAGTCGAATTGACCAAGCAGAAGAAAGGATATCAGAGGTCGAAGATCAACTCAATGAAATAAAACAAGAAGGCAAGATGACAGAAAAAAGGGGAAAAAGGAATGAACAAAGTCTCCAAGAAATATGGGACTATGTGAAAAGACCTAATCTACGTTTGATAGGTGTACCTGAATGTGACGAAGAGAATGAATCCAAGCTGGAAA